>JASWHU010000199.1:0-218067 GCA_030819815.1 Strix occidentalis
GAAAGCACAGAGCGCCAGATTTTATGTTGCCCTGGAGAGCTTGCAGAGCACTGGGGCAAGGCAGGCAGAGAATTCCCTGCTAGCACCTTCTCTGTGCCTGGGAAGCAAAAGTGTTCACATTGCTTCGCAGAATCGCGTTTGTGCAGAAAACACTAACACTTGTTCAGAAGGAAAGAAAGCACAGAGCCCCAGATTTTATGTTGCCCTGGAGAGCTTGCAGAGCACTGGGGAAAGGCAGGCAGAGAATTCCCTGCTAGCACCTTCTCTGTGCCTGGGAAGCAAAAGTGTTCACATTGCTTCGCAGAATCGCTTTTGTGCAGAAAACACTAACACTTGTTCAGAAGGAAAGAAAGCACAGAGCCCCAGATTTTATGTTGCCCTGGAGAGCTTGCAGAGCACTGGGGAAAGGCAGGCAGAGAATTCCCTGCTAGCACCTTCTCTGTGCCTGGGAAGCAAAAGTGTTCACATTGCTTCGCAGAATCGCTTTTGTGCAGAAAACACTAACACTTGTTCAGAAGGAAAGAAAGCACAGAGCGCCAGATTTTATGTTGCCCTGGAGAGCTTGCAGAGCACTGGGGAAAGGCAGGCAGAGAATTCCCTGCTAGCACCTTCTCTGTGCCTGGGAAGCAAAAGTGTTCGCATTGCTTCGCAGAATCGCTTTTGTGCAGAAAACACTAACACTTGTTCAGAAGGAAAGACAGCACAGAGCCCCAGATTTTATGTTGCCCTGGAGAGCTTGCAGAGCACTGGGGAAAGGCAGGCAGAGAATTCCCTGCTAGCACCTTCTCTGTGCCTGGGCAGCACAAGTGTTCACATTGCTTCTCAGAATCGCGTTTGTGCAGAAAACACTAACACTTGTTCAGAAGGAAAGAAAGCACAGAGCCCCACATTTTATGTTGCCCTGGAGAGCTTGCAGAGCACTGGGGAAAGGCAGGCAGAGAATTCCCTGCTAGCACCTTCTCTGTGCCTGGGAAGCAAAAGTGTTCACATTGCTTCGCAGAATCGCGTTTGTGCAGAAAACACTAACACTTGTTCAGAAGGAAAGAAAGCACAGAGCCCCACATTTTATGTTGCCCTGGAGAGCTTGCAGAGCACTGGGGAAAGGCAGGCAGAGAATTCCCTGCTAGCACCTTCTCTGTGCCTGGGAAGCAAAAGTGTTCACATTGCTTCGCAGAATCGCTTTTGTGCAGAAAACACTAACACTTGTTCAGAAGGAAAGAAAGCACAGAGCCCCAGATTTTATGTTGCCCTGGAGAGCTTGCAGAGCACTGGGGAAAGGCAGGCAGAGAATTCCCTGCTAGCACCTTCTCTGTGCCTGGGCAGCAAAAGTGTTCACATTGCTTCGCAGAATCGCGTTTGTGCAGAAAACACTAACACTTGTTCAGAAGGAAAGAAAGCACAGAGCCCCAGATTTTATGTTGCCCTGGAGAGCTTGCAGAGCACTGGGGAAAGGCAGGCAGAGAATTCCCTGCTAGCACCTTCTCTGTGCCTGGGAAGCAAAAGTGTTCACATTGCTTCGCAGAATCGCTTTTGTGCAGAAAACACTAACACTTGTTCAGAAGGAAAGAAAGCACAGAGCCCCAGATTTTATGTTGCCCTGGAGAGCTTGCAGAGCACTGGGGAAAGGCAGGCAGAGAATTCCCTGCTAGCACCTTCTCTGTGCCTGGGAAGCAAAAGTGTTCGCATTGCTTCACAGAATCGCGTTTGTGCAGAAAACACTAACACTTGTTCAGAAGGAAAGAAAGCACAGAGCGCCAGATTTTATGTTGCCCTGGAGAGCTTGCAGAGCACTGGGGAAAGGCAGGCAGAGAATTCCCTGCTAGCACCTTCTCTGTGCCTGGGAAGGAGAAGTGTTCACATTGCTTCGCAGAATCGCTTTTGTGCAGAAAACACTAACACTTGTTCAGAAGGAAAGAAAGCACAGAGCGCCAGATTTTATGTTGCCCTGGAGAGCTTGCAGAGCACTGGGGCAAGGCAGGCAGAGAATTCCCTGCTAGCACCTTCTCTGTGCCTGGGAAGCAAAAGTGTTCGCATTGCTTCGCAGAATCGCGTTTGTGCAGAAAACACTAACACTTGTTCAGAAGGAAAGAAAGCACAGAGCGCCAGATTTTATGTTGCCCTGGAGAGCTTGCAGAGCACTGGGGAAAGGCAGGCAGAGAATTCCCTGCTAGCACCTTCTCTGTGCCTGGGAAGCAAAAGTGTTCGCATTGCTTCGCAGAATCGCGTTTGTGCAGAAAACACTAACACTTGTTCAGAAGGAAAGAAAGCCCAGAGCCCCACATTTTATGTTGCCCTGGAGAGCTTGCAGAGCACTGGGGAAAGGCAGGCAGAGAATTCCCTGCTAGCACCTTCTCTGTGCCTGGGAAGCAAAAGTGTTCACATTGCTTCGCAGAATCGCGTTTGTGCAGAAAACACTAACACTTGTTCAGAAGGAAAGAAAGCACAGAGCGCCAGATTTTATGTTGCCCTGGAGAGCTTGCAGAGCACTGGGGAAAGGCAGGCAGAGAATTCCCTGCTAGCACCTTCTCTGTGCCTGGGAAGCAAAAGTGTTCACATTGCTTCTCAGAATCGCTTTTGTGCAGAAAACACTAACACTTGTTCAGAAGGAAAGAAAGCACAGAGCCCCAGATTTTATGTTGCCCTGGAGAGCTTGCAGAGCACTGGGGAAAGGCAGGCAGAGAATTCCCTGCTAGCACCTTCTCTGTGCCTGGGAAGCAAAAGTGTTCACATTGCTTCGCAGAATCGCGTTTGTGCAGAAAACACTAACACTTGTTCAGAAGGTAAGACAGCACAGAGCCCCAGATTTTATGTTGCCCTGGAGAGCTTGCAGAGCACTGGGGCAAGGCAGGCAGAGAATTCCCTGCTAGCACCTTCTCTGTGCCTGGGAAGCAAAAGTGTTCACATTGCTTCGCAGAATCGCGTTTGTGCAGAAAACACTAACACTTGTTCAGAAGGAAAGAAAGCACAGAGCCCCAGATTTTATGTTGCCCTGGAGAGCTTGCAGAGCACTGGGGAAAGGCAGGCAGAGAATTCCCTGCTAGCACCTTCTCTGTGCCTGGGAAGCAAAAGTGTTCACATTGCTTCGCAGAATCGCTTTTGTGCAGAAAACACTAACACTTGTTCAGAAGGAAAGAAAGCACAGAGCCCCAGATTTTATGTTGCCCTGGAGAGCTTGCAGAGCACTGGGGAAAGGCAGGCAGAGAATTCCCTGCTAGCACCTTCTCTGTGCCTGGGAAGCAAAAGTGTTCACATTGCTTCGCAGAATCGCGTTTGTGCAGAAAACACTAACACTTGTTCAGAAGGAAAGAAAGCACAGAGCGCCAGATTTTATGTTGCCCTGGAGAGCTTGCAGAGCACTGGGGAAAGGCAGGCAGAGAATTCCCTGCTAGCACCTTCTCTGTGCCTGGGAAGCAAAAGTGTTCGCATTGCTTCGCAGAATCGCTTTTGTGCAGAAAACACTAACACTTGTTCAGAAGGAAAGACAGCACAGAGCCCCAGATTTTATGTTGCCCTGGAGAGCTTGCAGAGCACTGGGGAAAGGCAGGCAGAGAATTCCCTGCTAGCACCTTCTCTGTGCCTGGGCAGCACAAGTGTTCACATTGCTTCTCAGAATCGCGTTTGTGCAGAAAACACTAACACTTGTTCAGAAGGAAAGAAAGCACAGAGCCCCACATTTTATGTTGCCCTGGAGAGCTTGCAGAGCACTGGGGAAAGGCAGGCAGAGAATTCCCTGCTAGCACCTTCTCTGTGCCTGGGAAGCAAAAGTGTTCACATTGCTTCGCAGAATCGCGTTTGTGCAGAAAACACTAACACTTGTTCAGAAGGAAAGAAAGCACAGAGCGCCAGATTTTATGTTGCCCTGGAGAGCTTGCAGAGCACTGGGGAAAGGCAGGCAGAGAATTCCCTGCTAGCACCTTCTCTGTGCCTGGGAAGCAAAAGTGTTCACATTGCTTCTCAGAATCGCTTTTGTGCAGAAAACACTAACACTTGTTCAGAAGGAAAGAAAGCACAGAGCCCCAGATTTTATGTTGCCCTGGAGAGCTTGCAGAGCACTGGGGAAAGGCAGGCAGAGAATTCCCTGCTAGCACCTTCTCTGTGCCTGGGAAGCAAAAGTGTTCACATTGCTTCGCAGAATCGCGTTTGTGCAGAAAACACTAACACTTGTTCAGAAGGAAAGACAGCACAGAGCCCCAGATTTTATGTTGCCCTGGAGAGCTTGCAGAGCACTGGGGCAAGGCAGGCAGAGAATTCCCTGCTAGCACCTTCTCTGTGCCTGGGAAGCAAAAGTGTTCACATTGCTTCGCAGAATCGCGTTTGTGCAGAAAACACTAACACTTGTTCAGAAGGAAAGAAAGCACAGAGCGCCAGATTTTATGTTGCCCTGGAGAGCTTGCAGAGCACTGGGGAAAGGCAGGCAGAGAATTCCCTGCTAGCACCTTCTCTGTGCCTGGGAAGCAAAAGTGTTCACATTGCTTCGCAGAATCGCTTTTGTGCAGAAAACACTAACACTTGTTCAGAAGGAAAGAAAGCACAGAGCCCCAGATTTTATGTTGCCCTGGAGAGCTTGCAGAGCACTGGGGAAAGGCAGGCAGAGAATTCCCTGCTAGCACCTTCTCTGTGCCTGGGAAGCAAAAGTGTTCACATTGCTTCGCAGAATCGCTTTTGTGCAGAAAACACTAACACTTGTTCAGAAGGAAAGAAAGCACAGAGCGCCAGATTTTATGTTGCCCTGGAGAGCTTGCAGAGCACTGGGGAAAGGCAGGCAGAGAATTCCCTGCTAGCACCTTCTCTGTGCCTGGGAAGCAAAAGTGTTCGCATTGCTTCGCAGAATCGCTTTTGTGCAGAAAACACTAACACTTGTTCAGAAGGAAAGACAGCACAGAGCCCCAGATTTTATGTTGCCCTGGAGAGCTTGCAGAGCACTGGGGAAAGGCAGGCAGAGAATTCCCTGCTAGCACCTTCTCTGTGCCTGGGCAGCACAAGTGTTCACATTGCTTCTCAGAATCGCGTTTGTGCAGAAAACACTAACACTTGTTCAGAAGGAAAGAAAGCCCAGAGCCCCACATTTTATGTTGCCCTGGAGAGCTTGCAGAGCACTGGGGAAAGGCAGGCAGAGAATTCCCTGCTAGCACCTTCTCTGTGCCTGGGAAGCAAAAGTGTTCACATTGCTTCGCAGAATCGCGTTTGTGCAGAAAACACTAACACTTGTTCAGAAGGAAAGAAAGCACAGAGCCCCAGATTTTATGTTGCCCTGGAGAGCTTGCAGAGCACTGGGGAAAGGCAGGCAGAGAATTCCCTGCTAGCACCTTCTCTGTGCCTGGGAAGCAAAAGTGTTCACATTGCTTCGCAGAATCGCTTTTGTGCAGAAAACACTAACACTTGTTCAGACGGAAAGACAGCACAGAGCCCCAGATTTTATGTTGCCCTGGAGAGCTTGCAGAGCACTGGGGAAAGGCAGGCAGAGAATTCCCTGCTAGCACCTTCTCTGTGCCTGGGAAGCAAAAGTGTTCACATTGCTTCGCAGAATCGCGTTTGTGCAGAAAACACTAACACTTGTTCAGAAGGAAAGAAAGCACAGAGCCCCAGATTTTATGTTGCCCTGGAGAGCTTGCAGAGCACTGGGGAAAGGCAGGCAGAGAATTCCCTGCTAGCACCTTCTCTGTGCCTGGGAAGCACAAGTGTTCACATTGCTTCGCAGAATCGCGTTTGTGCAGAAAACACTAACACTTGTTCAGAAGGAAAGAAAGCACAGAGCCCCAGATTTTATGTTGCCCTGGAGAGCTTGCAGAGCACTGGGGAAAGGCAGGCAGAGAATTCCCTGCTAGCACCTTCTCTGTGCCTGGGCAGCAAAAGTGTTCACATTGCTTCGCAGAATCGCGTTTGTGCAGAAAACACTAACACTTGTTCAGAAGGAAAGAAAGCACAGAGCGCCAGATTTTATGTTGCCCTGGAGAGCTTGCAGAGCACTGGGGAAAGGCAGGCAGAGAATTCCCTGCTAGCACCTTCTCTGTGCCTGGGAAGCAAAAGTGTTCACATTGCTTCGCAGAATCGCTTTTGTGCAGAAAACACTAACACTTGTTCAGAAGGAAAGAAAGCACAGAGCCCCAGATTTTATGTTGCCCTGGAGAGCTTGCAGAGCACTGGGGAAAGGCAGGCAGAGAATTCCCTGCTAGCACCTTCTCTGTGCCTGGGAAGCAAAAGTGTTCACATTGCTTCGCAGAATCGCGTTTGTGCAGAAAACACTAACACTTGTTCAGAAGGAAAGAAAGCACAGAGCCCCACATTTTATGTTGCCCTGGAGAGCTTGCAGAGCACTGGGGCAAGGCAGGCAGAGAATTCCCTGCTAGCACCTTCTCTGTGCCTGGGAAGCAAAAGTGTTCGCATTGCTTCACAGAATCGCGTTTGTGCAGAAAACACTAACACTTGTTCAGAAGGAAAGAAAGCACAGAGCCCCACATTTTATGTTGCCCTGGAGAGCTTGCAGAGCACTGGGGAAAGGCAGGCAGAGAATTCCCTGCTAGCACCTTCTCTGTGCCTGGGAAGCAAAAGTGTTCACATTGCTTCGCAGAATCGCTTTTGTGCAGAAAACACTAACACTTGTTCAGAAGGAAAG
Organism: Strix occidentalis; assembly: GCA_030819815.1. Classification (NCBI taxonomy): domain Eukaryota; kingdom Metazoa; phylum Chordata; class Aves; order Strigiformes; family Strigidae; genus Strix; species Strix occidentalis. The sequence continues at coordinate 6,614 of JASWHU010000199.1, forward strand.
AAAGCACAGAGCGCCAGATTTTATGTTGCCCTGGAGAGCTTGCAGAGCACTGGGGAAAGGCAGGCAGAGAATTCCCTGCTAGCACCTTCTCTGTGCCTGGGAAGCAAAAGTGTTCGCATTGCTTCGCAGAATCGCTTTTGTGCAGGAAACACTAACACTTGTTCAGAAGGAAAGACAGCACAGAGCCCCAGATTTTATGTTGCCCTGGAGAGCTTGCAGAGCACTGGGGCAAGGCAGGCAGAGAATTCCCTGCTAGCACCTTCTCTGTGCCTGGGCAGCACAATTGTTCACATTGCTTCTCAGAATCGCGTTTGTGCAGAAAACACTAACACTTGTTCAGAAGGAAAGAAAGCACAGAGCCCCACATTTTATGTTGCCCTGGAGAGCTTGCAGAGCACTGGGGAAAGGCAGGCAGAGAATTCCCTGCTAGCACCTTCTCTGTGCCTGGGAAGCAAAAGTGTTCACATTGCTTCGCAGAATCGCGTTTGTGCAGAAAACACTAACACTTGTTCAGAAGGAAAGAAAGCACAGAGCGCCAGATTTTATGTTGCCCTGGAGAGCTTGCAGAGCACTGGGGAAAGGCAGGCAGAGAATTCCCTGCTAGCACCTTCTCTGTGCCTGGGAAGCAAAAGTGTTCACATTGCTTCTCAGAATCGCTTTTGTGCAGAAAACACTAACACTTGTTCAGAAGGAAAGAAAGCACAGAGCCCCAGATTTTATGTTGCCCTGGAGAGCTTGCAGAGCACTGGGGAAAGGCAGGCAGAGAATTCCCTGCTAGCACCTTCTCTGTGCCTGGGAAGCAAAAGTGTTCACATTGCTTCGCAGAATCGCGTTTGTGCAGAAAACACTAACACTTGTTCAGAAGGAAAGACAGCACAGAGCCCCAGATTTTATGTTGCCCTGGAGAGCTTGCAGAGCACTGGGGCAAGGCAGGCAGAGAATTCCCTGCTAGCACCTTCTCTGTGCCTGGGAAGCAAAAGTGTTCACATTGCTTCGCAGAATCGCGTTTGTGCAGAAAACACTAACACTTGTTCAGAAGGAAAGAAAGCACAGAGCCCCAGATTTTATGTTGCCCTGGAGAGCTTGCAGAGCACTGGGGAAAGGCAGGCAGAGAATTCCCTGCTAGCACCTTCTCTGTGCCTGGGAAGCAAAAGTGTTCACATTGCTTCGCAGAATCGCTTTTGTGCAGAAAACACTAACACTTGTTCAGAAGGAAAGAAAGCACAGAGCCCCAGATTTTATGTTGCCCTGGAGAGCTTGCAGAGCACTGGGGAAAGGCAGGCAGAGAATTCCCTGCTAGCACCTTCTCTGTGCCTGGGAAGCAAAAGTGTTCACATTGCTTCGCAGAATCGCTTTTGTGCAGAAAACACTAACACTTGTTCAGAAGGAAAGAAAGCACAGAGCGCCAGATTTTATGTTGCCCTGGAGAGCTTGCAGAGCACTGGGGAAAGGCAGGCAGAGAATTCCCTGCTAGCACCTTCTCTGTGCCTGGGAAGCAAAAGTGTTCGCATTGCTTCGCAGAATCGCTTTTGTGCAGAAAACACTAACACTTGTTCAGAAGGAAAGACAGCACAGAGCCCCAGATTTTATGTTGCCCTGGAGAGCTTGCAGAGCACTGGGGAAAGGCAGGCAGAGAATTCCCTGCTAGCACCTTCTCTGTGCCTGGGCAGCACAAGTGTTCACATTGCTTCTCAGAATCGCGTTTGTGCAGAAAACACTAACACTTGTTCAGAAGGAAAGAAAGCACAGAGCCCCACATTTTATGTTGCCCTGGAGAGCTTGCAGAGCACTGGGGAAAGGCAGGCAGAGAATTCCCTGCTAGCACCTTCTCTGTGCCTGGGAAGCAAAAGTGTTCACATTGCTTCGCAGAATCGCGTTTGTGCAGAAAACACTAACACTTGTTCAGAAGGAAAGAAAGCACAGAGCCCCAGATTTTATGTTGCCCTGGAGAGCTTGCAGAGCACTGGGGAAAGGCAGGCAGAGAATTCCCTGCTAGCACCTTCTCTGTGCCTGGGAAGCAAAAGTGTTCACATTGCTTCGCAGAATCGCTTTTGTGCAGAAAACACTAACACTTGTTCAGACGGAAAGACAGCACAGAGCCCCAGATTTTATGTTGCCCTGGAGAGCTTGCAGAGCACTGGGGAAAGGCAGGCAGAGAATTCCCTGCTAGCACCTTCTCTGTGCCTGGGAAGCAAAAGTGTTCACATTGCTTCGCAGAATCGCGTTTGTGCAGAAAACACTAACACTTGTTCAGAAGGAAAGAAAGCACAGAGCCCCAGATTTTATGTTGCCCTGGAGAGCTTGCAGAGCACTGGGGAAAGGCAGGCAGAGAATTCCCTGCTAGCACCTTCTCTGTGCCTGGGAAGCACAAGTGTTCACATTGCTTCGCAGAATCGCGTTTGTGCAGAAAACACTAACACTTGTTCAGAAGGAAAGAAAGCACAGAGCCCCAGATTTTATGTTGCCCTGGAGAGCTTGCAGAGCACTGGGGAAAGGCAGGCAGAGAATTCCCTGCTAGCACCTTCTCTGTGCCTGGGCAGCAAAAGTGTTCACATTGCTTCGCAGAATCGCGTTTGTGCAGAAAACACTAACACTTGTCAGAAGGAAAGAAAGCACAGAGCGCCAGATTTTATGTTGCCCTGGAGAGCTTGCAGAGCACTGGGGAAAGGCAGGCAGAGAATTCCCTGCTAGCACCTTCTCTGTGCCTGGGAAGGAGAAGTGTTCACATTGCTTCGCAGAATCGCTTTTGTGCAGAAAACACTAACACTTGTTCAGAAGGAAAGAAAGCACAGAGCGCCAGATTTTATGTTGCCCTGGAGAGCTTGCAGAGCACTGGGGCAAGGCAGGCAGAGAATTCCCTGCTAGCACCTTCTCTGTGCCTGGGAAGCAAAAGTGTTCGCATTGCTTCACAGAATCGCGTTTGTGCAGAAAACACTAACACTTGTTCAGAAGGAAAGAAAGCACAGAGCCCCACATTTTATGTTGCCCTGGAGAGCTTGCAGAGCACTGGGGCAAGGCAGGCAGAGAATTCCCTGCTAGCACCTTCTCTGTGCCTGGGAAGCAAAAGTGTTCACATTGCTTCGCAGAATCGCGTTTGTGCAGAAAACACTAACACTTGTTCAGAAGGAAAGAAAGCACAGAGCCCCACATTTTATGTTGCCCTGGAGAGCTTGCAGAGCACTGGGGAAAGGCAGGCAGAGAATTCCCTGCTAGCACCTTCTCTGTGCCTGGGAAGCAAAAGTGTTCACATTGCTTCGCAGAATCGCTTTTGTGCAGAAAACACTAACACTTGTTCAGAAGGAAAGAAAGCACAGAGCGCCAGATTTTATGTTGCCCTGGAGAGCTTGCAGAGCACTGGGGAAAGGCAGGCAGAGAATTCCCTGCTAGCACCTTCTCTGTGCCTGGGAAGCAAAAGTGTTCGCATTGCTTCGCAGAATCGCTTTTGTGCAGAAAACACTAACACTTGTTCAGAAGGAAAGACAGCACAGAGCCCCAGATTTTATGTTGCCCTGGAGAGCTTGCAGAGCACTGGGGAAAGGCAGGCAGAGAATTCCCTGCTAGCACCTTCTCTGTGCCTGGGCAGCACAAGTGTTCACATTGCTTCTCAGAATCGCGTTTGTGCAGAAAACACTAACACTTGTTCAGAAGGAAAGAAAGCACAGAGCCCCACATTTTATGTTGCCCTGGAGAGCTTGCAGAGCACTGGGGAAAGGCAGGCAGAGAATTCCCTGCTAGCACCTTCTCTGTGCCTGGGAAGCAAAAGTGTTCACATTGCTTCGCAGAATCGCGTTTGTGCAGAAAACACTAACACTTGTTCAGAAGGAAAGAAAGCACAGAGCCCCAGATTTTATGTTGCCCTGGAGAGCTTGCAGAGCACTGGGGAAAGGCAGGCAGAGAATTCCCTGCTAGCACCTTCTCTGTGCCTGGGAAGCAAAAGTGTTCACATTGCTTCGCAGAATCGCTTTTGTGCAGAAAACACTAACACTTGTTCAGACGGAAAGAAAGCACAGAGCCCCACATTTTATGTTGCCCTGGAGAGCTTGCAGAGCACTGGGGAAAGGCAGGCAGAGAATTCCCTGCTAGCACCTTCTCTGTGCCTGGGAAGCAAAAGTGTTCACATTGCTTCGCAGAATCGCGTTTGTGCAGAAAACACTAACACTTGTTCAGAAGGAAAGAAAGCACAGAGCCCCAGATTTTATGTTGCCCTGGAGAGCTTGCAGAGCACTGGGGAAAGGCAGGCAGAGAATTCCCTGCTAGCACCTTCTCTGTGCCTGGGAAGCACAAGTGTTCACATTGCTTCGCAGAATCGCGTTTGTGCAGAAAACACTAACACTTGTTCAGAAGGAAAGAAAGCACAGAGCCCCAGATTTTATGTTGCCCTGGAGAGCTTGCAGAGCACTGGGGAAAGGCAGGCAGAGAATTCCCTGCTAGCACCTTCTCTGTGCCTGGGCAGCAAAAGTGTTCACATTGCTTCGCAGAATCGCGTTTGTGCAGAAAACACTAACACTTGTTCAGAAGGAAAGAAAGCACAGAGCGCCAGATTTTATGTTGCCCTGGAGAGCTTGCAGAGCACTGGGGAAAGGCAGGCAGAGAATTCCCTGCTAGCACCTTCTCTGTGCCTGGGAAGCAAAAGTGTTCACATTGCTTCGCAGAATCGCTTTTGTGCAGAAAACACTAACACTTGTTCAGAAGGAAAGAAAGCACAGAGCCCCAGATTTTATGTTGCCCTGGAGAGCTTGCAGAGCACTGGGGAAAGGCAGGCAGAGAATTCCCTGCTAGCACCTTCTCTGTGCCTGGGAAGCAAAAGTGTTCACATTGCTTCGCAGAATCGCGTTTGTGCAGAAAACACTAACACTTGTTCAGAAGGAAAGAAAGCACAGAGCGCCAGATTTTATGTTGCCCTGGAGAGCTTGCAGAGCACTGGGGCAAGGCAGGCAGAGAATTCCCTGCTAGCACCTTCTCTGTGCCTGGGAAGCAAAAGTGTTCGCATTGCTTCACAGAATCGCGTTTGTGCAGAAAACACTAACACTTGTTCAGAAGGAAAGAAAGCACAGAGCCCCACATTTTATGTTGCCCTGGAGAGCTTGCAGAGCACTGGGGAAAGGCAGGCAGAGAATTCCCTGCTAGCACCTTCTCTGTGCCTGGGAAGCAAAAGTGTTCACATTGCTTCGCAGAATCGCGTTTGTGCAGAAAACACTAACACTTGTTCAGAAGGAAAGAAAGCACAGAGCCCCACATTTTATGTTGCCCTGGAGAGCTTGCAGAGCACTGGGGAAAGGCAGGCAGAGAATTCCCTGCTAGCACCTTCTCTGTGCCTGGGAAGCAAAAGTGTTCACATTGCTTCGCAGAATCGCGTTTGTGCAGAAAACACTAACACTTGTTCAGAAGGAAAGAAAGCACAGAGCCCCAGATTTTATGTTGCCCTGGAGAGCTTGCAGAGCACTGGGGAAAGGCAGGCAGAGAATTCCCTGCTAGCACCTTCTCTGTGCCTGGGAAGCAAAAGTGTTCACATTGCTTCGCAGAATCGCTTTTGTGCAGAAAACACTAACACTTGTTCAGACGGAAAGACAGCACAGAGCCCCAGATTTTATGTTGCCCTGGAGAGCTTGCAGAGCACTGGGGAAAGGCAGGCAGAGAATTCCCTGCTAGCACCTTCTCTGTGCCTGGGAAGCAAAAGTGTTCACATTGCTTCGCAGAATCGCGTTTGTGCAGAAAACACTAACACTTGTTCAGAAGGAAAGAAAGCACAGAGCCCCAGATTTTATGTTGCCCTGGAGAGCTTGCAGAGCACTGGGGAAAGGCAGGCAGAGAATTCCCTGCTAGCACCTTCTCTGTGCCTGGGAAGCACAAGTGTTCACATTGCTTCGCAGAATCGCGTTTGTGCAGAAAACACTAACACTTGTTCAGAAGGAAAGAAAGCACAGAGCCCCAGATTTTATGTTGCCCTGGAGAGCTTGCAGAGCACTGGGGAAAGGCAGGCAGAGAATTCCCTGCTAGCACCTTCTCTGTGCCTGGGCAGCAAAAGTGTTCACATTGCTTCGCAGAATCGCGTTTGTGCAGAAAACACTAACACTTGTTCAGAAGGAAAGAAAGCACAGAGCGCCAGATTTTATGTTGCCCTGGAGAGCTTGCAGAGCACTGGGGAAAGGCAGGCAGAGAATTCCCTGCTAGCACCTTCTCTGTGCCTGGGAAGGAGAAGTGTTCACATTGCTTCGCAGAATCGCTTTTGTGCAGAAAACACTAACACTTGTTCAGAAGGAAAGAAAGCACAGAGCGCCAGATTTTATGTTGCCCTGGAGAGCTTGCAGAGCACTGGGGCAAGGCAGGCAGAGAATTCCCTGCTAGCACCTTCTCTGTGCCTGGGAAGCAAAAGTGTTCGCATTGCTTCACAGAATCGCGTTTGTGCAGAAAACACTAACACTTGTTCAGAAGGAAAGAAAGCACAGAGCCCCACATTTTATGTTGCCCTGGAGAGCTTGCAGAGCACTGGGGCAAGGCAGGCAGAGAATTCCCTGCTAGCACCTTCTCTGTGCCTGGGAAGCAAAAGTGTTCACATTGCTTCGCAGAATCGCGTTTGTGCAGAAAACACTAACACTTGTTCAGAAGGAAAGAAAGCACAGAGCCCCACATTTTATGTTGCCCTGGAGAGCTTGCAGAGCACTGGGGAAAGGCAGGCAGAGAATTCCCTGCTAGCACCTTCTCTGTGCCTGGGAAGCAAAAGTGTTCACATTGCTTCGCAGAATCGCTTTTGTGCAGAAAACACTAACACTTGTTCAGAAGGAAAGAAAGCACAGAGCGCCAGATTTTATGTTGCCCTGGAGAGCTTGCAGAGCACTGGGGAAAGGCAGGCAGAGAATTCCCTGCTAGCACCTTCTCTGTGCCTGGGAAGCAAAAGTGTTCGCATTGCTTCGCAGAATCGCTTTTGTGCAGAAAACACTAACACTTGTTCAGAAGGAAAGACAGCACAGAGCCCCAGATTTTATGTTGCCCTGGAGAGCTTGCAGAGCACTGGGGAAAGGCAGGCAGAGAATTCCCTGCTAGCACCTTCTCTGTGCCTGGGCAGCACAAGTGTTCACATTGCTTCTCAGAATCGCGTTTGTGCAGAAAACACTAACACTTGTTCAGAAGGAAAGAAAGCACAGAGCCCCACATTTTATGTTGCCCTGGAGAGCTTGCAGAGCACTGGGGAAAGGCAGGCAGAGAATTCCCTGCTAGCACCTTCTCTGTGCCTGGGAAGCAAAAGTGTTCACATTGCTTCGCAGAATCGCGTTTGTGCAGAAAACACTAACACTTGTTCAGAAGGAAAGAAAGCACAGAGCCCCAGATTTTATGTTGCCCTGGAGAGCTTGCAGAGCACTGGGGAAAGGCAGGCAGAGAATTCCCTGCTAGCACCTTCTCTGTGCCTGGGAAGCAAAAGTGTTCACATTGCTTCGCAGAATCGCTTTTGTGCAGAAAACACTAACACTTGTTCAGACGGAAAGAAAGCACAGAGCCCCACATTTTATGTTGCCCTGGAGAGCTTGCAGAGCACTGGGGAAAGGCAGGCAGAGAATTCCCTGCTAGCACCTTCTCTGTGCCTGGGAAGCAAAAGTGTTCACATTGCTTCGCAGAATCGCGTTTGTGCAGAAAACACTAACACTTGTTCAGAAGGAAAGAAAGCACAGAGCCCCAGATTTTATGTTGCCCTGGAGAGCTTGCAGAGCACTGGGGAAAGGCAGGCAGAGAATTCCCTGCTAGCACCTTCTCTGTGCCTGGGAAGCACAAGTGTTCACATTGCTTCGCAGAATCGCGTTTGTGCAGAAAACACTAACACTTGTTCAGAAGGAAAGAAAGCACAGAGCCCCAGATTTTATGTTGCCCTGGAGAGCTTGCAGAGCACTGGGGAAAGGCAGGCAGAGAATTCCCTGCTAGCACCTTCTCTGTGCCTGGGCAGCAAAAGTGTTCACATTGCTTCGCAGAATCGCGTTTGTGCAGAAAACACTAACACTTGTTCAGAAGGAAAGAAAGCACAGAGCGCCAGATTTTATGTTGCCCTGGAGAGCTTGCAGAGCACTGGGGAAAGGCAGGCAGAGAATTCCCTGCTAGCACCTTCTCTGTGCCTGGGAAGCAAAAGTGTTCACATTGCTTCGCAGAATCGCTTTTGTGCAGAAAACACTAACACTTGTTCAGAAGGAAAGAAAGCACAGAGCCCCAGATTTTATGTTGCCCTGGAGAGCTTGCAGAGCACTGGGGAAAGGCAGGCAGAGAATTCCCTGCTAGCACCTTCTCTGTGCCTGGGAAGCAAAAGTGTTCACATTGCTTCGCAGAATCGCGTTTGTGCAGAAAACACTAACACTTGTTCAGAAGGAAAGAAAGCACAGAGCGCCAGATTTTATGTTGCCCTGGAGAGCTTGCAGAGCACTGGGGCAAGGCAGGCAGAGAATTCCCTGCTAGCACCTTCTCTGTGCCTGGGAAGCAAAAGTGTTCACATTGCTTCACAGAATCGCGTTTGTGCAGAAAACACTAACACTTGTTCAGAAGGAAAGAAAGCACAGAGCCCCACATTTTATGTTGCCCTGGAGAGCTTGCAGAGCACTGGGGAAAGGCAGGCAGAGAATTCCCTGCTAGCACCTTCTCTGTGCCTGGGAAGCAAAAGTGTTCACATTGCTTCGCAGAATCGCGTTTGTGCAGAAAACACTAACACTTGTTCAGAAGGAAAGAAAGCACAGAGCGCCAGATTTTATGTTGCCCTGGAGAGCTTGCAGAGCACTGGGGAAAGGCAGGCAGAGAATTCCCTGCTAGCACCTTCTCTGTGCCTGGGAAGGAGAAGTGTTCACATTGCTTCGCAGAATCGCGTTTGTGCAGAAAACACTAACACTTGTTCAGAAGGAAAGAAAGCACAGAGCCCCAGATTTTATGTTGCCCTGGAGAGCTTGCAGAGCACTGGGGAAAGGCAGGCAGAGAATTCCCTGCTAGCACCTTCTCTGTGCCTGGGAAGCAAAAGTGTTCGCATTGCTTCGCAGAATCGCGTTTGTGCAGAAAACACTAACACTTGTTCAGAAGGAAAGAAAGCACAGAGCGCCAGATTTTATGTTGCCCTGGAGAGCTTGCAGAGCACTGGGGAAAGGCAGGCAGAGAATTCCCTGCTAGCACCTTCTCTGTGCCTGGGAAGCAAAAGTGTTCACATTGCTTCGCAGAATCGCTTTTGTGCAGAAAACACTAACACTTGTTCAGGAGGAAAGAAAGCACAGAGCCCCAGATTTTATGTTGCCCTGGAGAGCTTGCAGAGCACTGGGGAAAGGCAGGCAGAGAATTCCCTGCTAGCACCTTCTCTGTGCCTGGGAAGCACAAGTGTTCACATTGCTTCGCAGAATCGCGTTTGTGCAGAAAACACTAACACTTGTTCAGAAGGAAAGAAAGCACAGAGCCCCAGATTTTATGTTGCCCTGGAGAGCTTGCAGAGCACTGGGGAAAGGCAGGCAGAGAATTCCCTGCTAGCACCTTCTCTGTGCCTGGGAAGCAAAAGTGTTCACATTGCTTCGCAGAATCGCTTTTGTGCAGAAAACACTAACACTTGTTCAGAAGGAAAGAAAGCACAGAGCCCCAGATTTTATGTTGCCCTGGAGAGCTTGCAGAGCACTGGGGAAAGGCAGGCAGAGAATTCCCTGCTAGCACCTTCTCTGTGCCTGGGAAGCACAAGTGTTCACATTGCTTCGCAGAATCGCGTTTGTGCAGAAAACACTAACACTTGTTCAGAAGGAAAGAAAGCACAGAGCCCCAGATTTTATGTTGCCCTGGAGAGCTTGCAGAGCACTGGGGAAAGGCAGGCAGAGAATTCCCTGCTAGCACCTTCTCTGTGCCTGGGAAGCAAAAGTGTTCACATTGCTTCGCAGAATCGCTTTTGTGCAGAAAACACTAACACTTGTTCAGAAGGAAAGAAAGCACAGAGCCCCAGATTTTATGTTGCCCTGGAGAGCTTGCAGAGCACTGGGGAAAGGCAGGCAGAGAATTCCCTGCTAGCACCTTCTCTGTGCCTGGGAAGCAAAAGTGTTCGCATTGCTTCGCAGAATCGCGTTTGTGCAGAAAACACTAACACTTGTTCAGAAGGAAAGAAAGCACAGAGCGCCAGATTTTATGTTGCCCTGGAGAGCTTGCAGAGCACTGGGGAAAGGCAGGCAGAGAATTCCCTGCTAGCACCTTCTCTGTGCCTGGGAAGCAAAAGTGTTCACATTGCTTCGCAGAATCGCTTTTGTGCAGAAAACACTAACACTTGTTCAGAAGGAAAGAAAGCACAGAGCCCCAGATTTTATGTTGCCCTGGAGAGCTTGCAGAGCACTGGGGAAAGGCAGGCAGAGAATTCCCTGCTAGCACCTTCTCTGTGCCTGGGAAGCACAAGTGTTCACATTGCTTCGCAGAATCGCGTTTGTGCAGAAAACACTAACACTTGTTCAGAAGGAAAGAAAGCACAGAGCGCCAGATTTTATGTTGCCCTGGAGAGCTTGCAGAGCACTGGGGAAAGGCAGGCAGAGAATTCCCTGCTAGCACCTTCTCTGTGCCTGGGAAGCAAAAGTGTTCACATTGCTTCGCAGAATCGCTTTTGTGCAGAAAACACTAACACTTGTTCAGAAGGAAAGAAAGCACAGAGCCCCAGATTTTATGTTGCCCTGGAGAGCTTGCAGAGCACTGGGGAAAGGCAGGCAGAGAATTCCCTGCTAGCACCTTCTCTGTGCCTGGGAAGCACAAGTGTTCACATTGCTTCGCAGAATCGCGTTTGTGCAGAAAACACTAACACTTGTTCAGAAGGAAAGAAAGCACAGAGCCCCAGATTTTATGTTGCCCTGGAGAGCTTGCAGAGCACTGGGGAAAGGCAGGCAGAGAATTCCCTGCTAGCACCTTCTCTGTGCCTGGGAAGCAAAAGTGTTCGCATTGCTTCGCAGAATCGCTTTTGTGCAGAAAACACTAACACTTGTTCAGAAGGAAAGACAGCACAGAGCCCCAGATTTTATGTTGCCCTGGAGAGCTTGCAGAGCACTGGGGAAAGGCAGGCAGAGAATTCCCTGCTAGCACCTTCTCTGTGCCTGGGCAGCACAAGTGTTCACATTGCTTCGCAGAATCGCGTTTGTGCAGAAAACACTAACACTTGTTCAGAAGGAAAGAAAGCACAGAGCCCCAGATTTTATGTTGCCCTGGAGAGCTTGCAGAGCACTGGGGAAAGGCAGGCAGAGAATTCCCTGCTAGCACCTTCTCTGTGCCTGGGAAGCAAAAGTGTTCACATTGCTTCGCAGAATCGCGTTTGTGCAGAAAACACTAACACTTGTTCAGAAGGAAAGAAAGCACAGAGCCCCACATTTTATGTTGCCCTGGAGAGCTTGCAGAGCACTGGGGCAAGGCAGGCAGAGAATTCCCTGCTAGCACCTTCTCTGTGCCTGGGAAGCAAAAGTGTTCACATTGCTTCGCAGAATCGCTTTTGTGCAGAAAACACTAACACTTGTTCAGAAGGAAAGAAAGCACAGAGCCCCAGATTTTATGTTGCCCTGGAGAGCTTGCAGAGCACTGGGGAAAGGCAGGCAGAGAATTCCCTGCTAGCACCTTCTCTGTGCCTGGGCAGCAAAAGTGTTCACATTGCTTCGCAGAATCGCGTTTGTGCAGAAAACACTAACACTTGTTCAGAAGGAAAGAAAGCACAGAGCGCCAGATTTTATGTTGCCCTGGAGAGCTTGCAGAGCACTGGGGAAAGGCAGGCAGAGAATTCCCTGCTAGCACCTTCTCTGTGCCTGGGAAGCAAAAGTGTTCACATTGCTTCGCAGAATCGCTTTTGTGCAGAAAACACTAACACTTGTTCAGAAGGAAAGAAAGCACAGAGCGCCAGATTTTATGTTGCCCTGGAGAGCTTGCAGAGCACTGGGGCAAGGCAGGCAGAGAATTCCCTGCTAGCACCTTCTCTGTGCCTGGGAAGCAAAAGTGTTCACATTGCTTCTCAGAATCGCGTTTGTGCAGAAAACACTAACACTTGTTCAGAAGGAAAGAAAGCACAGAGCGCCAGATTTTATGTTGCCCTGGAGAGCTTGCAGAGCACTGGGGCAAGGCAGGCAGAGAATTCCCTGCTAGCACCTTCTCTGTGCCTGGGAAGCAAAAGTGTTCACATTGCTTCGCAGAATCGCGTTTGTGCAGAAAACACTAACACTTGTTCAGAAGGAAAGAAAGCACAGAGCGCCAGATTTTATGTTGCCCTGGAGAGCTTGCAGAGCACTGGGGCAAGGCAGGCAGAGAATTCTCTGCTAGCACCTTCTCTGTGCCTGGGAAGCAAAAGTGTTCACATTGCTTCGCAGAATCGCGTTTGTGCAGAAAACACTAACACTTGTTCAGAAGGAAAGAAAGCACAGAGCGCCAGATTTTATGTTGCCCTGGAGAGCTTGCAGAGCACTGGGGAAAGGCAGGCAGAGAATTCCCTGCTAGCACCTTCTCTGTGCCTGGGAAGGAGAAGTGTTCACATTGCTTCGCAGAATCGCGTTTGTGCAGAAAACACTAACACTTGTTCAGAAGGAAAGAAAGCACAGAGCCCCAGATTTTATGTTGCCCTGGAGAGCTTGCAGAGCACTGGGGAAAGGCAGGCAGAGAATTCCCTGCTAGCACCTTCTCTGTGCCTGGGAAGCAAAAGTGTTCGCATTGCTTCACAGAATCGCGTTTGTGCAGAAAACACTAACACTTGTTCAGAAGGAAAGAAAGCACAGAGCGCCAGATTTTATGTTGCCCTGGAGAGCTTGCAGAGCACTGGGGAAAGGCAGGCAGAGAATTCCCTGCTAGCACCTTCTCTGTGCCTGGGAAGGAGAAGTGTTCACATTGCTTCGCAGAATCGCTTTTGTGCAGAAAACACTAACACTTGTTCAGAAGGAAAGAAAGCACAGAGCGCCAGATTTTATGTTGCCCTGGAGAGCTTGCAGAGCACTGGGGAAAGGCAGGCAGAGAATTCCCTGCTAGCACCTTCTCTGTGCCTGGGAAGCAAAAGTGTTCGCATTGCTTCGCAGAATCGCGTTTGTGCAGAAAACACTAACACTTGTTCAGAAGGAAAGAAAGCACAGAGCGCCAGATTTTATGTTGCCCTGGAGAGCTTGCAGAGCACTGGGGAAAGGCAGGCAGAGAATTCCCTGCTAGCACCTTCTCTGTGCCTGGGAAGCAAAAGTGTTCACATTGCTTCGCAGAATCGCGTTTGTGCAGAAAACACTAACACTTGTTCAGAAGGAAAGAAAGCCCAGAGCCCCAGATTTTATGTTGCCCTGGAGAGCTTGCAGAGCACTGGGGAAAGGCAGGCAGAGAATTCCCTGCTAGCACCTTCTCTGTGCCTGGGAAGCAAAAGTGTTCACATTGCTTCGCAGAATCGCGTTTGTGCAGAAAACACTAACACTTGTTCAGAAGGAAAGAAAGCACAGAGCCCCAGATTTTATGTTGCCCTGGAGAGCTTGCAGAGCACTGGGGAAAGGCAGGCAGAGAATTCCCTGCTAGCACCTTCTCTGTGCCTGGGCAGCAAAAGTGTTCACATTGCTTCGCAGAATCGCGTTTGTGCAGAAAACACTAACACTTGTTCAGAAGGAAAGAAAGCACAGAGCGCCAGATTTTATGTTGCCCTGGAGAGCTTGCAGAGCACTGGGGAAAGGCAGGCAGAGAATTCCCTGCTAGCACCTTCTCTGTGCCTGGGAAGCAAAAGTGTTCACATTGCTTCGCAGAATCGCTTTTGTGCAGAAAACACTAACACTTGTTCAGAAGGAAAGAAAGCACAGAGCCCCAGATTTTATGTTGCCCTGGAGAGCTTGCAGAGCACTGGGGAAAGGCAGGCAGAGAATTCCCTGCTAGCACCTTCTCTGTGCCTGGGAAGCAAAAGTGTTCACATTGCTTCGCAGAATCGCGTTTGTGCAGAAAACACTAACACTTGTTCAGAAGGAAAGAAAGCACAGAGCGCCAGATTTTATGTTGCCCTGGAGAGCTTGCAGAGCACTGGGGCAAGGCAGGCAGAGAATTCCCTGCTAGCACCTTCTCTGTGCCTGGGAAGCAAAAGTGTTCACATTGCTTCACAGAATCGCGTTTGTGCAGAAAACACTAACACTTGTTCAGAAGGAAAGAAAGCACAGAGCCCCACATTTTATGTTGCCCTGGAGAGCTTGCAGAGCACTGGGGAAAGGCAGGCAGAGAATTCCCTGCTAGCACCTTCTCTGTGCCTGGGAAGCAAAAGTGTTCACATTGCTTCGCAGAATCGCGTTTGTGCAGAAAACACTAACACTTGTTCAGAAGGAAAGAAAGCACAGAGCGCCAGATTTTATGTTGCCCTGGAGAGCTTGCAGAGCACTGGGGAAAGGCAGGCAGAGAATTCCCTGCTAGCACCTTCTCTGTGCCTGGGAAGGAGAAGTGTTCACATTGCTTCGCAGAATCGCGTTTGTGCAGAAAACACTAACACTTGTTCAGAAGGAAAGAAAGCACAGAGCCCCAGATTTTATGTTGCCCTGGAGAGCTTGCAGAGCACTGGGGAAAGGCAGGCAGAGAATTCCCTGCTAGCACCTTCTCTGTGCCTGGGAAGCAAAAGTGTTCGCATTGCTTCGCAGAATCGCGTTTGTGCAGAAAACACTAACACTTGTTCAGAAGGAAAGAAAGCACAGAGCGCCAGATTTTATGTTGCCCTGGAGAGCTTGCAGAGCACTGGGGAAAGGCAGGCAGAGAATTCCCTGCTAGCACCTTCTCTGTGCCTGGGAAGCAAAAGTGTTCACATTGCTTCGCAGAATCGCTTTTGTGCAGAAAACACTAACACTTGTTCAGGAGGAAAGAAAGCACAGAGCCCCAGATTTTATGTTGCCCTGGAGAGCTTGCAGAGCACTGGGGAAAGGCAGGCAGAGAATTCCCTGCTAGCACCTTCTCTGTGCCTGGGAAGCACAAGTGTTCACATTGCTTCGCAGAATCGCGTTTGTGCAGAAAACACTAACACTTGTTCAGAAGGAAAGAAAGCACAGAGCCCCAGATTTTATGTTGCCCTGGAGAGCTTGCAGAGCACTGGGGAAAGGCAGGCAGAGAATTCCCTGCTAGCACCTTCTCTGTGCCTGGGAAGCAAAAGTGTTCACATTGCTTCGCAGAATCGCTTTTGTGCAGAAAACACTAACACTTGTTCAGAAGGAAAGAAAGCACAGAGCCCCAGATTTTATGTTGCCCTGGAGAGCTTGCAGAGCACTGGGGAAAGGCAGGCAGAGAATTCCCTGCTAGCACCTTCTCTGTGCCTGGGAAGCACAAGTGTTCACATTGCTTCGCAGAATCGCGTTTGTGCAGAAAACACTAACACTTGTTCAGAAGGAAAGAAAGCACAGAGCCCCAGATTTTATGTTGCCCTGGAGAGCTTGCAGAGCACTGGGGAAAGGCAGGCAGAGAATTCCCTGCTAGCACCTTCTCTGTGCCTGGGAAGCAAAAGTGTTCACATTGCTTCGCAGAATCGCTTTTGTGCAGAAAACACTAACACTTGTTCAGAAGGAAAGAAAGCACAGAGCCCCAGATTTTATGTTGCCCTGGAGAGCTTGCAGAGCACTGGGGAAAGGCAGGCAGAGAATTCCCTGCTAGCACCTTCTCTGTGCCTGGGAAGCAAAAGTGTTCGCATTGCTTCGCAGAATCGCGTTTGTGCAGAAAACACTAACACTTGTTCAGAAGGAAAGAAAGCACAGAGCGCCAGATTTTATGTTGCCCTGGAGAGCTTGCAGAGCACTGGGGAAAGGCAGGCAGAGAATTCCCTGCTAGCACCTTCTCTGTGCCTGGGAAGCAAAAGTGTTCACATTGCTTCGCAGAATCGCTTTTGTGCAGAAAACACTAACACTTGTTCAGAAGGAAAGAAAGCACAGAGCCCCAGATTTTATGTTGCCCTGGAGAGCTTGCAGAGCACTGGGGAAAGGCAGGCAGAGAATTCCCTGCTAGCACCTTCTCTGTGCCTGGGAAGCACAAGTGTTCACATTGCTTCGCAGAATCGCGTTTGTGCAGAAAACACTAACACTTGTTCAGAAGGAAAGAAAGCACAGAGCGCCAGATTTTATGTTGCCCTGGAGAGCTTGCAGAGCACTGGGGAAA
This sequence comes from Strix occidentalis, assembly GCA_030819815.1. Lineage (NCBI taxonomy): Eukaryota > Metazoa > Chordata > Aves > Strigiformes > Strigidae > Strix > Strix occidentalis. The sequence continues at coordinate 22,679 of JASWHU010000199.1, forward strand.
GGCAGGCAGAGAATTCCCTGCTAGCACCTTCTCTGTGCCTGGGAAGCAAAAGTGTTCACATTGCTTCGCAGAATCGCTTTTGTGCAGAAAACACTAACACTTGTTCAGAAGGAAAGAAAGCACAGAGCCCCAGATTTTATGTTGCCCTGGAGAGCTTGCAGAGCACTGGGGAAAGGCAGGCAGAGAATTCCCTGCTAGCACCTTCTCTGTGCCTGGGAAGCACAAGTGTTCACATTGCTTCGCAGAATCGCGTTTGTGCAGAAAACACTAACACTTGTTCAGAAGGAAAGAAAGCACAGAGCCCCAGATTTTATGTTGCCCTGGAGAGCTTGCAGAGCACTGGGGAAAGGCAGGCAGAGAATTCCCTGCTAGCACCTTCTCTGTGCCTGGGAAGCAAAAGTGTTCGCATTGCTTCGCAGAATCGCTTTTGTGCAGAAAACACTAACACTTGTTCAGAAGGAAAGACAGCACAGAGCCCCAGATTTTATGTTGCCCTGGAGAGCTTGCAGAGCACTGGGGAAAGGCAGGCAGAGAATTCCCTGCTAGCACCTTCTCTGTGCCTGGGCAGCACAAGTGTTCACATTGCTTCGCAGAATCGCGTTTGTGCAGAAAACACTAACACTTGTTCAGAAGGAAAGAAAGCACAGAGCCCCAGATTTTATGTTGCCCTGGAGAGCTTGCAGAGCACTGGGGAAAGGCAGGCAGAGAATTCCCTGCTAGCACCTTCTCTGTGCCTGGGAAGCAAAAGTGTTCACATTGCTTCGCAGAATCGCGTTTGTGCAGAAAACACTAACACTTGTTCAGAAGGAAAGAAAGCACAGAGCCCCACATTTTATGTTGCCCTGGAGAGCTTGCAGAGCACTGGGGCAAGGCAGGCAGAGAATTCCCTGCTAGCACCTTCTCTGTGCCTGGGAAGCAAAAGTGTTCACATTGCTTCGCAGAATCGCTTTTGTGCAGAAAACACTAACACTTGTTCAGAAGGAAAGAAAGCACAGAGCCCCAGATTTTATGTTGCCCTGGAGAGCTTGCAGAGCACTGGGGAAAGGCAGGCAGAGAATTCCCTGCTAGCACCTTCTCTGTGCCTGGGCAGCAAAAGTGTTCACATTGCTTCGCAGAATCGCGTTTGTGCAGAAAACACTAACACTTGTTCAGAAGGAAAGAAAGCACAGAGCGCCAGATTTTATGTTGCCCTGGAGAGCTTGCAGAGCACTGGGGAAAGGCAGGCAGAGAATTCCCTGCTAGCACCTTCTCTGTGCCTGGGAAGCAAAAGTGTTCACATTGCTTCGCAGAATCGCTTTTGTGCAGAAAACACTAACACTTGTTCAGAAGGAAAGAAAGCACAGAGCGCCAGATTTTATGTTGCCCTGGAGAGCTTGCAGAGCACTGGGGCAAGGCAGGCAGAGAATTCCCTGCTAGCACCTTCTCTGTGCCTGGGAAGCAAAAGTGTTCACATTGCTTCTCAGAATCGCGTTTGTGCAGAAAACACTAACACTTGTTCAGAAGGAAAGAAAGCACAGAGCGCCAGATTTTATGTTGCCCTGGAGAGCTTGCAGAGCACTGGGGCAAGGCAGGCAGAGAATTCCCTGCTAGCACCTTCTCTGTGCCTGGGAAGCAAAAGTGTTCACATTGCTTCGCAGAATCGCGTTTGTGCAGAAAACACTAACACTTGTTCAGAAGGAAAGAAAGCACAGAGCGCCAGATTTTATGTTGCCCTGGAGAGCTTGCAGAGCACTGGGGCAAGGCAGGCAGAGAATTCTCTGCTAGCACCTTCTCTGTGCCTGGGAAGCAAAAGTGTTCACATTGCTTCGCAGAATCGCGTTTGTGCAGAAAACACTAACACTTGTTCAGAAGGAAAGAAAGCACAGAGCGCCAGATTTTATGTTGCCCTGGAGAGCTTGCAGAGCACTGGGGAAAGGCAGGCAGAGAATTCCCTGCTAGCACCTTCTCTGTGCCTGGGAAGGAGAAGTGTTCACATTGCTTCGCAGAATCGCGTTTGTGCAGAAAACACTAACACTTGTTCAGAAGGAAAGAAAGCACAGAGCCCCAGATTTTATGTTGCCCTGGAGAGCTTGCAGAGCACTGGGGAAAGGCAGGCAGAGAATTCCCTGCTAGCACCTTCTCTGTGCCTGGGAAGCAAAAGTGTTCGCATTGCTTCACAGAATCGCGTTTGTGCAGAAAACACTAACACTTGTTCAGAAGGAAAGAAAGCACAGAGCGCCAGATTTTATGTTGCCCTGGAGAGCTTGCAGAGCACTGGGGAAAGGCAGGCAGAGAATTCCCTGCTAGCACCTTCTCTGTGCCTGGGAAGGAGAAGTGTTCACATTGCTTCGCAGAATCGCTTTTGTGCAGAAAACACTAACACTTGTTCAGAAGGAAAGAAAGCACAGAGCGCCAGATTTTATGTTGCCCTGGAGAGCTTGCAGAGCACTGGGGAAAGGCAGGCAGAGAATTCCCTGCTAGCACCTTCTCTGTGCCTGGGAAGCAAAAGTGTTCGCATTGCTTCGCAGAATCGCGTTTGTGCAGAAAACACTAACACTTGTTCAGAAGGAAAGAAAGCACAGAGCGCCAGATTTTATGTTGCCCTGGAGAGCTTGCAGAGCACTGGGGAAAGGCAGGCAGAGAATTCCCTGCTAGCACCTTCTCTGTGCCTGGGAAGCAAAAGTGTTCACATTGCTTCGCAGAATCGCGTTTGTGCAGAAAACACTAACACTTGTTCAGAAGGAAAGAAAGCCCAGAGCCCCAGATTTTATGTTGCCCTGGAGAGCTTGCAGAGCACTGGGGAAAGGCAGGCAGAGAATTCCCTGCTAGCACCTTCTCTGTGCCTGGGAAGCAAAAGTGTTCACATTGCTTCGCAGAATCGCGTTTGTGCAGAAAACACTAACACTTGTTCAGAAGGAAAGAAAGCACAGAGCGCCAGATTTTATGTTGCCCTGGAGAGCTTGCAGAGCACTGGGGAAAGGCAGGCAGAGAATTCCCTGCTAGCACCTTCTCTGTGCCTGGGAAGCAAAAGTGTTCACATTGCTTCGCAGAATCGCGTTTGTGCAGAAAACACTAACACTTGTTCAGAAGGAAAGAAAGCACAGAGCCCCAGATTTTATGTTGCCCTGGAGAGCTTGCAGAGCACTGGGGAAAGGCAGGCAGAGAATTCCCTGCTAGCACCTTCTCTGTGCCTGGGAAGCAAAAGTGTTCACATTGCTTCGCAGAATCGCGTTTGTGCAGAAAACACTAACACTTGTTCAGAAGGAAAGAAAGCACAGAGCGCCAGATTTTATGTTGCCCTGGAGAGCTTGCAGAGCACTGGGGCAAGGCAGGCAGAGAATTCCCTGCTAGCACCTTCTCTGTGCCTGGGAAGCAAAAGTGTTCACATTGCTTCGCAGAATCGCGTTTGTGCAGAAAACACTAACACTTGTTCAGAAGGAAAGAAAGCACAGAGCCCCAGATTTTATGTTGCCCTGGAGAGCTTGCAGAGCACTGGGGAAAGGCAGGCAGAGAATTCCCTGCTAGCACCTTCTCTGTGCCTGGGAAGCACAAGTGTTCACATTGCTTCGCAGAATCGCGTTTGTGCAGAAAACACTAACACTTGTTCAGAAGGAAAGAAAGCACAGAGCCCCAGATTTTATGTTGCCCTGGAGAGCTTGCAGAGCACTGGGGAAAGGCAGGCAGAGAATTCCCTGCTAGCACCTTCTCTGTGCCTGGGAAGCAAAAGTGTTCACATTGCTTCTCAGAATCGCGTTTGTGCAGAAAACACTAACACTTGTTCAGAAGGAAAGAAAGCACAGAGCCCCAGATTTTATGTTGCCCTGGAGAGCTTGCAGAGCACTGGGGAAAGGCAGGCAGAGAATTCCCTGCTAGCACCTTCTCTGTGCCTGGGAAGCAAAAGTGTTCACATTGCTTCGCAGAATCGCTTTTGTGCAGAAAACACTAACACTTGTTCAGAAGGAAAGAAAGCACAGAGCCCCAGATTTTATGTTGCCCTGGAGAGCTTGCAGAGCACTGGGGAAAGGCAGGCAGAGAATTCCCTGCTAGCACCTTCTCTGTGCCTGGGAAGCAAAAGTGTTCACATTGCTTCGCAGAATCGCGTTTGTGCAGAAAACACTAACACTTGTTCAGAAGGAAAGAAAGCACAGAGCGCCAGATTTTATGTTGCCCTGGAGAGCTTGCAGAGCACTGGGGCAAGGCAGGCAGAGAATTCCCTGCTAGCACCTTCTCTGTGCCTGGGAAGCAAAAGTGTTCACATTGCTTCGCAGAATCGCGTTTGTGCAGAAAACACTAACACTTGTTCAGAAGGAAAGAAAGCACAGAGCCCCAGATTTTGTATTGCCCTGGAGAGCTTGCAGAGCACTGGGGAAAGGCAGGCAGAGAATTCCCTGCTAGCACCTTCTCTGTGCCTGGGCAGCACAAGTGTTCACATTGCTTCGCAGAATCGCGTTTGTGCAGAAAACACTAACACTTGTTCAGAAGGAAAGAAAGCACAGAGCCCCAGATTTTATGTTGCCCTGGAGAGCTTGCAGAGCACTGGGGAAAGGCAGGCAGAGAATTCCCTGCTAGCACCTTCTCTGTGCCTGGGCAGCACAAGTGTTCACATTGCTTCTCAGAATCGCGTTTGTGCAGAAAACACTAACACTTGTTCAGAAGGAAAGAAAGCACAGAGCCCCACATTTTATGTTGCCCTGGAGAGCTTGCAGAGCACTGGGGAAAGGCAGGCAGAGAATTCCCTGCTAGCACCTTCTCTGTGCCTGGGAAGCAAAAGTGTTCACATTGCTTCGCAGAATCGCGTTTGTGCAGAAAACACTAACACTTGTTCAGAAGGAAAGAAAGCACAGAGCCCCACATTTTATGTTGCCCTGGAGAGCTTGCAGAGCACTGGGGAAAGGCAGGCAGAGAATTCCCTGCTAGCACCTTCTCTGTGCCTGGGAAGCACAAGTGTTCACATTGCTTCTCAGAATCGCGTTTGTGCAGAAAACACTAACACTTGTTCAGAAGGAAAGAAAGCACAGAGCCCCAGATTTTATGTTGCCCTGGAGAGCTTGCAGAGCACTGGGGAAAGGCAGGCAGAGAATTCCCTGCTAGCACCTTCTCTGTGCCTGGGCAGCAAAAGTGTTCACATTGCTTCGCAGAATCGCGTTTGTGCAGAAAACACTAACACTTGTTCAGAAGGAAAGAAAGCACAGAGCCCCAGATTTTATGTTGCCCTGGAGAGCTTGCAGAGCACTGGGGAAAGGCAGGCAGAGAATTCCCTGCTAGCACCTTCTCTGTGCCTGGGAAGGAGAAGTGTTCACATTGCTTCGCAGAATCGCGTTTGTGCAGAAAACACTAACACTTGTTCAGAAGGAAAGAAAGCACAGAGCCCCAGATTTTATGTTGCCCTGGAGAGCTTGCAGAGCACTGGGGAAAGGCAGGCAGAGAATTCCCTGCTAGCACCTTCTCTGTGCCTGGGAAGCAAAAGTGTTCGCATTGCTTCGCAGAATCGCGTTTGTGCAGAAAACACTAACACTTGTTCAGAAGGAAAGAAAGCACAGAGCGCCAGATTTTATGTTGCCCTGGAGAGCTTGCAGAGCACTGGGGAAAGGCAGGCAGAGAATTCCCTGCTAGCACCTTCTCTGTGCCTGGGAAGCAAAAGTGTTCACATTGCTTCTCAGAATCGCTTTTGTGCAGAAAACACTAACACTTGTTCAGAAGGAAAGAAAGCACAGAGCCCCAGATTTTATGTTGCCCTGGAGAGCTTGCAGAGCACTGGGGAAAGGCAGGCAGAGAATTCCCTGCTAGCACCTTCTCTGTGCCTGGGAAGCAAAAGTGTTCACATTGCTTCGCAGAATCGCGTTTGTGCAGAAAACACTAACACTTGTTCAGAAGGAAAGAAAGCACAGAGCCCCAGATTTTATGTTGCCCTGGAGAGCTTGCAGAGCACTGGGGAAAGGCAGGCAGAGAATTCCCTGCTAGCACCTTCTCTGTGCCTGGGAAGCAAAAGTGTTCACATTGCTTCGCAGAATCGCTTTTGTGCAGAAAACACTAACACTTGTTCAGAAGGAAAGAAAGCACAGAGCCCCAGATTTTATGTTGCCCTGGAGAGCTTGCAGAGCACTGGGGAAAGGCAGGCAGAGAATTCCCTGCTAGCACCTTCTCTGTGCCTGGGAAGCAAAAGTGTTCACATTGCTTCGCAGAATCGCTTTTGTGCAGAAAACACTAACACTTGTTCAGAAGGAAAGAAAGCACAGAGCGCCAGATTTTATGTTGCCCTGGAGAGCTTGCAGAGCACTGGGGAAAGGCAGGCAGAGAATTCCCTGCTAGCACCTTCTCTGTGCCTGGGAAGCACAAGTGTTCACATTGCTTCGCAGAATCGCTTTTGTGCAGAAAACACTAACACTTGTTCAGAAGGAAAGACAGCACAGAGCCCCAGATTTTATGTTGCCCTGGAGAGCTTGCAGAGCACTGGGGAAAGGCAGGCAGAGAATTCCCTGCTAGCACCTTCTCTGTGCCTGGGAAGCACAAGTGTTCACATTGCTTCTCAGAATCGCGTTTGTGCAGAAAACACTAACACTTGTTCAGAAGGAAAGAAAGCACAGAGCCCCACATTTTATGTTGCCCTGGAGAGCTTGCAGAGCACTGGGGAAAGGCAGGCAGAGAATTCCCTGCTAGCACCTTCTCTGTGCCTGGGAAGCAAAAGTGTTCACATTGCTTCGCAGAATCGCGTTTGTGCAGAAAACACTAACACTTGTTCAGAAGGAAAGAAAGCACAGAGCCCCACATTTTATGTTGCCCTGGAGAGCTTGCAGAGCACTGGGGAAAGGCAGGCAGAGAATTCCCTGCTAGCACCTTCTCTGTGCCTGGGAAGGAGAAGTGTTCACATTGCTTCGCAGAATCGCTTTTGTGCAGAAAACACTAACACTTGTTCAGAAGGAAAGAAAGCACAGAGCGCCAGATTTTATGTTGCCCTGGAGAGCTTGCAGAGCACTGGGGCAAGGCAGGCAGAGAATTCCCTGCTAGCACCTTCTCTGTGCCTGGGAAGCAAAAGTGTTCACATTGCTTCGCAGAATCGCGTTTGTGCAGAAAACACTAACACTTGTTCAGAAGGAAAGAAAGCACAGAGCGCCAGATTTTATGTTGCCCTGGAGAGCTTGCAGAGCACTGGGGAAAGGCAGGCAGAGAATTCCCTGCTAGCACCTTCTCTGTGCCTGGGAAGGAGAAGTGTTCACATTGCTTCACAGAATCGCGTTTGTGCAGAAAACACTAACACTTGTTCAGAAGGAAAGAAAGCACAGAGCCCCAGATTTTATGTTGCCCTGGAGAGCTTGCAGAGCACTGGGGAAAGGCAGGCAGAGAATTCCCTGCTAGCACCTTCTCTGTGCCTGGGAAGGAGAAGTGTTCACATTGCTTCGCAGAATCGCTTTTGTGCAGAAAACACTAACACTTGTTCAGAAGGAAAGAAAGCACAGAGCGCCAGATTTTATGTTGGCCTGGAGAGCTTGCAGAGCACTGGGGCAAGGCAGGCAGAGAATTCCCTGCTAGCACCTTCTCTGTGCCTGGGAAGCAAAAGTGTTCGCATTGCTTCGCAGAATCGCGTTTGTGCAGAAAACACTAACACTTGTTCAGAAGGAAAGAAAGCACAGAGCGCCAGATTTTATGTTGCCCTGGAGAGCTTGCAGAGCACTGGGGAAAGGCAGGCAGAGAATTCCCTGCTAGCACCTTCTCTGTGCCTGGGAAGCAAAAGTGTTCACATTGCTTCTCAGAATCGCTTTTGTGCAGAAAACACTAACACTTGTTCAGAAGGAAAGAAAGCACAGAGCCCCAGATTTTATGTTGCCCTGGAGAGCTTGCAGAGCACTGGGGAAAGGCAGGCAGAGAATTCCCTGCTAGCACCTTCTCTGTGCCTGGGAAGCAAAAGTGTTCACATTGCTTCGCAGAATCGCGTTTGTGCAGAAAACACTAACACTTGTTCAGAAGGAAAGAAAGCCCAGAGCCCCAGATTTTATGTTGCCCTGGAGAGCTTGCAGAGCACTGGGGAAAGGCAGGCAGAGAATTCCCTGCTAGCACCTTCTCTGTGCCTGGGAAGCAAAAGTGTTCACATTGCTTCGCAGAATCGCGTTTGTGCAGAAAACACTAACACTTGTTCAGAAGGAAAGAAAGCACAGAGCCCCAGATTTTATGTTGCCCTGGAGAGCTTGCAGAGCACTGGGGAAAGGCAGGCAGAGAATTCCCTGCTAGCACCTTCTCTGTGCCTGGGAAGCAAAAGTGTTCACATTGCTTCGCAGAATCGCGTTTGTGCAGAAAACACTAACACTTGTTCAGAAGGAAAGAAAGCACAGAGCCCCAGATTTTATGTTGCCCTGGAGAGCTTGCAGAGCACTGGGGAAAGGCAGGCAGAGAATTCCCTGCTAGCACCTTCTCTGTGCCTGGGAAGCACAAGTGTTCACATTGCTTCGCAGAATCGCGTTTGTGCAGAAAACACTAACACTTGTTCAGAAGGAAAGAAAGCACAGAGCCCCAGATTTTATGTTGCCCTGGAGAGCTTGCAGAGCACTGGGGAAAGGCAGGCAGAGAATTCCCTGCTAGCACCTTCTCTGTGCCTGGGAAGCAAAAGTGTTCACATTGCTTCGCAGAATCGCGTTTGTGCAGAAAACACTAACACTTGTTCAGAAGGAAAGAAAGCCCAGAGCCCCACATTTTATGTTGCCCTGGAGAGCTTGCAGAGCACTGGGGAAAGGCAGGCAGAGAATTCCCTGCTAGCACCTTCTCTGTGCCTGGGAAGCAAAAGTGTTCACATTGCTTCGCAGAATCGCGTTTGTGCAGAAAACACTAACACTTGTTCAGAAGGAAAGAAAGCACAGAGCGCCAGATTTTATGTTGCCCTGGAGAGCTTGCAGAGCACTGGGGCAAGGCAGGCAGAGAATTCCCTGCTAGCACCTTCTCTGTGCCTGGGAAGCAAAAGTGTTCACATCGCTTCGCAGAATCGCGTTTGTGCAGAAAACACTAACACTTGTTCAGAAGGAAAGAAAGCACAGAGCCCCAGATTTTATGTTGCCCTGGAGAGCTTGCAGAGCACTGGGGAATGGCAGGCAGAGAATTCCCTGCTAGCACCTTCTCTGTGCCTGGGAAGCAAAAGTGTTCACATTGCTTCGCAGAATCGCGTTTGTGCAGAAAACACTAACACTTGTTCAGAAGGAAAGAAAGCACAGAGCCCCAGATTTTATGTTGCCCTGGAGAGCTTGCAGAGCACTGGGGAAAGGCAGGCAGAGAATTCCCTGCTAGCACCTTCTCTGTGCCTGGGAAGCACAAGTGTTCACATTGCTTCGCAGAATCGCGTTTGTGCAGAAAACACTAACACTTGTTCAGAAGGAAAGAAAGCACAGAGCCCCAGATTTTATGTTGCCCTGGAGAGCTTGCAGAGCACTGGGGAAAGGCAGGCAGAGAATTCCCTGCTAGCACCTTCTCTGTGCCTGGGAAGCAAAAGTGTTCACATTGCTTCTCAGAATCGCGTTTGTGCAGAAAACACTAACACTTGTTCAGAAGGAAAGAAAGCACAGAGCCCCAGATTTTATGTTGCCCTGGAGAGCTTGCAGAGCACTGGGGAAAGGCAGGCAGAGAATTCCCTGCTAGCACCTTCTCTGTGCCTGGGAAGCAAAAGTGTTCACATTGCTTCGCAGAATCGCTTTTGTGCAGAAAACACTAACACTTGTTCAGAAGGAAAGAAAGCACAGAGCCCCAGATTTTATGTTGCCCTGGAGAGCTTGCAGAGCACTGGGGAAAGGCAGGCAGAGAATTCCCTGCTAGCACCTTCTCTGTGCCTGGGAAGCAAAAGTGTTCACATTGCTTCGCAGAATCGCGTTTGTGCAGAAAACACTAACACTTGTTCAGAAGGAAAGAAAGCACAGAGCGCCAGATTTTATGTTGCCCTGGAGAGCTTGCAGAGCACTGGGGCAAGGCAGGCAGAGAATTCCCTGCTAGCACCTTCTCTGTGCCTGGGAAGCAAAAGTGTTCACATTGCTTCGCAGAATCGCGTTTGTGCAGAAAACACTAACACTTGTTCAGAAGGAAAGAAAGCACAGAGCCCCAGATTTTGTGTTGCCCTGGAGAGCTTGCAGAGCACTGGGGAAAGGCAGGCAGAGAATTCCCTGCTAGCACCTTCTCTGTGCCTGGGAAGCACAAGTGTTCACATTGCTTCGCAGAATCGCGTTTGTGCAGAAAACACTAACACTTGTTCAGAAGGAAAGAAAGCACAGAGCCCCAGATTTTATGTTGCCCTGGAGAGCTTGCAGAGCACTGGGGAAAGGCAGGCAGAGAATTCCCTGCTAGCACCTTCTCTGTGCCTGGGAAGCAAAAGTGTTCACATTGCTTCTCAGAATCGCGTTTGTGCAGAAAACACTAACACTTGTTCAGAAGGAAAGAAAGCACAGAGCGCCAGATTTTATGTTGCCCTGGAGAGCTTGCAGAGCACTGGGGAAAGGCAGGCAGAGAATTCCCTGCTAGCACCTTCTCTGTGCCTGGGAAGCAAAAGTGTTCACATTGCTTCGCAGAATCGCGTTTGTGCAGAAAACACTAACACTTGTTCAGAAGGAAAGAAAGCACAGAGCGCCAGATTTTATGTTGCCCTGGAGAGCTTGCAGAGCACTGGGGAAAGGCAGGCAGAGAATTCCCTGCTAGCACCTTCTCTGTGCCTGGGAAGCACAAGTGTTCACATTGCTTCGCAGAATCGCGTTTGTGCAGAAAACACTAACACTTGTTCAGAAGGAAAGAAAGCACAGAGCCCCAGATTTTATGTTGCCCTGGAGAGCTTGCAGAGCACTGGGGAAAGGCAGGCAGAGAATTCCCTGCTAGCACCTTCTCTGTGCCTGGGAAGCAAAAGTGTTCACATTGCTTCGCAGAATCGCTTTTGTGCAGAAAACACTAACACTTGTTCAGAAGGAAAGAAAGCACAGAGCCCCAGATTTTATGTTGCCCTGGAGAGCTTGCAGAGCACTGGGGAAAGGCAGGCAGAGAATTCCCTGCTAGCACCTTCTCTGTGCCTGGGAAGCAAAAGTGTTCGCATTGCTTCGCAGAATCGCTTTTGTGCAGAAAACACTAACACTTGTTCAGAAGGAAAGACAGCACAGAGCCCCAGATTTTATGTTGCCCTGGAGAGCTTGCAGAGCACTGGGGAAAGGCAGGCAGAGAATTCCCTGCTAGCACCTTCTCTGTGCCTGGGCAGCAAAAGTGTTCACATTGCTTCGCAGAATCGCGTTTGTGCAGAAAACACTAACACTTGTTCAGAAGGAAAGAAAGCACAGAGCCCCACATTTTATGTTGCCCTGGAGAGCTTGCAGAGCACTGGGGAAAGGCAGGCAGAGAATTCCCTGCTAGCACCTTCTCTGTGCCTGGGAAGGAGAAGTGTTCACATTGCTTCGCAGAATCGCGTTTGTGCAGAAAACACTAACACTTGTTCAGAAGGAAAGAAAGCACAGAGCGCCAGATTTTATGTTGCCCTGGAGAGCTTGCAGAGCACTGGGGAAAGGCAGGCAGAGAATTCCCTGCTAGCACCTTCTCTGTGCCTGGGAAGCAAAAGTGTTCACATTGCTTCGCAGAATCGCGTTTGTGCAGAAAACACTAACACTTGTTCAGAAGGAAAGAAAGCACAGAGCGCCAGATTTTATGTTGCCCTGGAGAGCTTGCAGAGCACTGGGGCAAGGCAGGCAGAGAATTCCCTGCTAGCACCTTCTCTGTGCCTGGGAAGGAGAAGTGTTCACATTGCTTCGCAGAATCGCGTTTGTGCAGAAAACACTAACACTTGTTCAGAAGGAAAGAAAGCACAGAGCCCCAGATTTTATGTTGCCCTGGAGAGCTTGCAGAGCACTGGGGAAAGGCAGGCAGAGAATTCCCTGCTAGCACCTTCTCTGTGCCTGGGAAGCAAAAGTGTTCACATTGCTTCGCAGAATCGCTTTTGTGCAGAAAACACTAACACTTGTTCAGAAGGAAAGAAAGCACAGAGCGCCAGATTTTATGTTGCCCTGGAGAGCTTGCAGAGCACTGGGGAAAGGCAGGCAGAGAATTCCCTGCTAGCACCTTCTCTGTGCCTGGGAAGCAAAAGTGTTCACATTGCTTCGCAGAATCGCTTTTGTGCAGAAAACACTAACACTTGTTCAGAAGGAAAGAAAGCACAGAGCCCCAGATTTTATGTTGCCCTGGAGAGCTTGCAGAGCACTGGGGAAAGGCAGGCAGAGAATTCCCTGCTAGCACCTTCTCTGTGCCTGGGAAGCAAAAGTGTTCGCATTGCTTCGCAGAATCGCTTTTGTGCAGAAAACACTAACACTTGTTCAGAAGGAAAGACAGCACAGAGCCCCAGATTTTATGTTGCCCTGGAGAGCTTGCAGAGCACTGGGGAAAGGCAGGCAGAGAATTCCCTGCTAGCACCTTCTCTGTGCCTGGGCAGCACAAGTGTTCACATTGCTTCTCAGAATCGCGTTTGTGCAGAAAACACTAACACTTGTTCAGAAGGAAAGAAAGCACAGAGCGCCAGATTTTATGTTGCCCTGGAGAGCTTGCAGAGCACTGGGGAAAGGCAGGCAGAGAATTCCCTGCTAGCACCTTCTCTGTGCCTGGGAAGCAAAAGTGTTCACATTGCTTCGCAGAATCGCGTTTGTGCAGAAAACACTAACACTTGTTCAGAAGGAAAGAAAGCACAGAGCCCCAGATTTTATGTTGCCCTGGAGAGCTTGCAGAGCACTGGGGAAAGGCAGGCAGAGAATTCCCTGCTAGCACCTTCTCTGTGCCTGGGAAGCAAAAGTGTTCACATTGCTTCGCAGAATCGCGTTTGTGCAGAAAACACTAACACTTGTTCAGAAGGAAAGAAAGCACAGAGCGCCAGATTTTATGTTGCCCTGGAGAGCTTGCAGAGCACTGGGGCAAGGCAGGCAGAGAATTCCCTGCTAGCACCTTCTCTGTGCCTGGGAAGGAGAAGTGTTCACATTGCTTCGCAGAATCGCGTTTGTGCAGAAAACACTAACACTTGTTCAGAAGGAAAGAAAGCACAGAGCCCCAGATTTTATGTTGCCCTGGAGAGCTTGCAGAGCACTGGGGAAAGGCAGGCAGAGAATTCCCTGCTAGCACCTTCTCTGTGCCTGGGAAGCAAAAGTGTTCACATTGCTTCGCAGAATCGCTTTTGTGCAGAAAACACTAACACTTGTTCAGAAGGAAAGAAAGCACAGAGCCCCAGATTTTATGTTGCCCTGGAGAGCTTGCAGAGCACTGGGGAAAGGCAGGCAGAGAATTCCCTGCTAGCACCTTCTCTGTGCCTGGGAAGCAAAAGTGTTCACATTGCTTCGCAGAATCGCTTTTGTGCAGAAAACACTAACACTTGTTCAGAAGGAAAGAAAGCACAGAGCGCCAGATTTTATGTTGCCCTGGAGAGCTTGCAGAGCACTGGGGAAAGGCAGGCAGAGAATTCCCTGCTAGCACCTTCTCTGTGCCTGGGAAGCACAAGTGTTCACATTGCTTCGCAGAATCGCTTTTGTGCAGAAAACACTAACACTTGTTCAGAAGGAAAGAAAGCACAGAGCCCCAGATTTTATGTTGCCCTGGAGAGCTTGCAGAGCACTGGGGAAAGGCAGGCAGAGAATTCCCTGCTAGCACCTTCTCTGTGCCTGGGCAGCACAAGTGTTCACATTGCTTCTCAGAATCGCGTTTGTGCAGAAAACACTAACACTTGTTCAGAAGGAAAGAAAGCACAGAGCCCCACATTTTATGTTGCCCTGGAGAGCTTGCAGAGCACTGGGGAAAGGCAGGCAGAGAATTCCCTGCTAGCACCTTCTCTGTGCCTGGGAAGCAAAAGTGTTCACATTGCTTCGCAGAATCGCGTTTGTGCAGAAAACACTAACACTTGTTCAGAAGGAAAGAAAGCACAGAGCCCCACATTTTATGTTGCCCTGGAGAGCTTGCAGAGCACTGGGGAAAGGCAGGCAGAGAATTCCCTGCTAGCACCTTCTCTGTGCCTGGGCAGCAAAAGTGTTCACATTGCTTCGCAGAATCGCGTTTGTGCAGAAAACACTAACACTTGTTCAGAAGGAAAGAAAGCACAGAGCGCCAGATTTTATGTTGCCCTGGAGAGCTTGCAGAGCACTGGGGCAAGGCAGGCAGAGAATTCCCTGCTAGCACCTTCTCTGTGCCTGGGAAGCAAAAGTGTTCACATTGCTTCGCAGAATCGCGTTTGTGCAGAAAACACTAACACTTGTTCAGAAGGAAAGAAAGCACAGAGCGCCAGATTTTATGTTGCCCTGGAGAGCTTGCAGAGCACTGGGGAAAGGCAGGCAGAGAATTCCCTGCTAGCACCTTCTCTGTGCCTGGGAAGGAGAAGTGTTCACATTGCTTCACAGAATCGCGTTTGTGCAGAAAACACTAACACTTGTTCAGAAGGAAAGAAAGCACAGAGCCCCAGATTTTATGTTGCCCTGGAGAGCTTGCAGAGCACTGGGGAAAGGCAGGCAGAGAATTCCCTGCTAGCACCTTCTCTGTGCCTGGGAAGGAGAAGTGTTCACATTGCTTCGCAGAATCGCTTTTGTGCAGAAAACACTAACACTTGTTCAGAAGGAAAGAAAGCACAGAGCGCCAGATTTTATGTTGGCCTGGAGAGCTTGCAGAGCACTGGGGCAAGGCAGGCAGAGAATTCCCTGCTAGCACCTTCTCTGTGCCTGGGAAGCAAAAGTGTTCGCATTGCTTCGCAGAATCGCGTTTGTGCAGAAAACACTAACACTTGTTCAGAAGGAAAGAAAGCACAGAGCGCCAGATTTTATGTTGCCCTGGAGAGCTTGCAGAGCACTGGGGAAAGGCAGGCAGAGAATTCCCTGCTAGCACCTTCTCTGTGCCTGGGAAGCAAAAGTGTTCACATTGCTTCTCAGAATCGCTTTTGTGCAGAAAACACTAACACTTGTTCAGAAGGAAAGAAAGCACAGAGCCCCAGATTTTATGTTGCCCTGGAGAGCTTGCAGAGCACTGGGGAAAGGCAGGCAGAGAATTCCCTGCTAGCACCTTCTCTGTGCCTGGGAAGCAAAAGTGTTCACATTGCTTCGCAGAATCGCGTTTGTGCAGAAAACACTAACACTTGTTCAGAAGGAAAGAAAGCACAGAGCCCCAGATTTTATGTTGCCCTGGAGAGCTTGCAGAGCACTGGGGAAAGGCAGGCAGAGAATTCCCTGCTAGCACCTTCTCTGTGCCTGGGAAGCAAAAGTGTTCACATTGCTTCGCAGAATCGCGTTTGTGCAGAAAACACTAACACTTGTTCAGAAGGAAAGAAAGCACAGAGCCCCAGATTTTATGTTGCCCTGGAGAGCTTGCAGAGCACTGGGGAAAGGCAGGCAGAGAATTCCCTGCTAGCACCTTCTCTGTGCCTGGGAAGCAAAAGTGTTCACATTGCTTCGCAGAATCGCGTTTGTGCAGAAAACACTAACACTTGTTCAGAAGGAAAGAAAGCACAGAGCCCCAGATTTTATGTTGCCCTGGAGAGCTTGCAGAGCACTGGGGAAAGGCAGGCAGAGAATTCCCTGCTAGCACCTTCTCTGTGCCTGGGAAGCACAAGTGTTCACATTGCTTCGCAGAATCGCGTTTGTGCAGAAAACACTAACACTTGTTCAGAAGGAAAGAAAGCACAGAGCCCCAGATTTTATGTTGCCCTGGAGAGCTTGCAGAGCACTGGGGAAAGGCAGGCAGAGAATTCCCTGCTAGCACCTTCTCTGTGCCTGGGAAGCAAAAGTGTTCACATTGCTTCTCAGAATCGCTTTTGTGCAGAAAACACTAACACTTGTTCAGAAGGAAAGAAAGCACAGAGCCCCAGATTTTATGTTGCCCTGGAGAGCTTGCAGAGCACTGGGGAAAGGCAGGCAGAGAATTCCCTGCTAGCACCTTCTCTGTGCCTGGGAAGCAAAAGTGTTCACATTGCTTCGCAGAATCGCGTTTGTGCAGAAAACACTAACACTTGTTCAGAAGGAAAGAAAGCACAGAGCGCCAGATTTTATGTTGCCCTGGAGAGCTTGCAGAGCACTGGGGCAAGGCAGGCAGAGAATTCCCTGCTAGCACCTTCTCTGTGCCTGGGAAGCAAAAGTGTTCACATTGCTTCGCAGAATCGCGTTTGTGCAGAAAACACTAACACTTGTTCAGAAGGAAAGAAAGCACAGAGCCCCAGATTTTATGTTGCCCTGGAGAGCTTGCAGAGCACTGGGGAATGGCAGGCAGAGAATTCCCTGCTAGCACCTTCTCTGTGCCTGGGAAGCAAAAGTGTTCACATTGCTTCGCAGAATCGCGTTTGTGCAGAAAACACTAACACTTGTTCAGAAGGAAAGAAAGCACAGAGCCCCAGATTTTATGTTGCCCTGGAGAGCTTGCAGAGCACTGGGGAAAGGCAGGCAGAGAATTCCCTGCTAGCACCTTCTCTGTGCCTGGGAAGCACAAGTGTTCACATTGCTTCGCAGAATCGCGTTTGTGCAGAAAACACTAACACTTGTTCAGAAGGAAAGAAAGCACAGAGCCCCAGATTTTATGTTGCCCTGGAGAGCTTGCAGAGCACTGGGGAAAGGCAGGCAGAGAATTCCCTGCTAGCACCTTCTCTGTGCCTGGGAAGCAAAAGTGTTCACATTGCTTCTCAGAATCGCGTTTGTGCAGAAAACACTAACACTTGTTCAGAAGGAAAGAAAGCACAGAGCCCCAGATTTTATGTTGCCCTGGAGAGCTTGCAGAGCACTGGGGAAAGGCAGGCAGAGAATTCCCTGCTAGCACCTTCTCTGTGCCTGGGAAGCAAAAGTGTTCACATTGCTTCGCAGAATCGCTTTTGTGCAGAAAACACTAACACTTGTTCAGAAGGAAAGAAAGCACAGAGCCCCAGATTTTATGTTGCCCTGGAGAGCTTGCAGAGCACTGGGGAAAGGCAGGCAGAGAATTCCCTGCTAGCACCTTCTCTGTGCCTGGGAAGCAAAAGTGTTCACATTGCTTCGCAGAATCGCGTTTGTGCAGAAAACACTAACACTTGTTCAGAAGGAAAGAAAGCACAGAGCGCCAGATTTTATGTTGCCCTGGAGAGCTTGCAGAGCACTGGGGCAAGGCAGGCAGAGAATTCCCTGCTAGCACCTTCTCTGTGCCTGGGAAGCAAAAGTGTTCACATTGCTTCGCAGAATCGCGTTTGTGCAGAAAACACTAACACTTGTTCAGAAGGAAAGAAAGCACAGAGCCCCAGATTTTGTGTTGCCCTGGAGAGCTTGCAGAGCACTGGGGAAAGGCAGGCAGAGAATTCCCTGCTAGCACCTTCTCTGTGCCTGGGAAGCACAAGTGTTCACATTGCTTCTCAGAATCGCGTTTGTGCAGAAAAGACTAACACTTGTTCAGAAGGAAAGAAAGCACAGAGCCCCAGATTTTATGTTGCCCTGGAGAGCTTGCAGAGCACTGGGGAAAGGCAGGCAGAGAATTCCCTGCTAGCACCTTCTCTGTGCCTGGGAAGCAAAAGTGTTCACATTGCTTCTCAGAATCGCGTTTGTGCAGAAAACACTAACACTTGTTCAGAAGGAAAGAAAGCACAGAGCGCCAGATTTTATGTTGCCCTGGAGAGCTTGCAGAGCACTGGGGAAAGGCAGGCAGAGAATTCCCTGCTAGCACCTTCTCTGTGCCTGGGAAGCAAAAGTGTTCACATTGCTTCGCAGAATCGCGTTTGTGCAGAAAACACTAACACTTGTTCAGAAGGAAAGAAAGCACAGAGCCCCAGATTTTATGTTGCCCTGGAGAGCTTGCAGAGCACTGGGGCAAGGCAGGCAGAGAATTCCCTGCTAGCACCTTCTCTGTGCCTGGGAAGGAGAAGTGTTCACATTGCTTCGCAGAATCGCGTTTGTGCAGAAAACACTAACACTTGTTCAGAAGGAAAGAAAGCCCAGAGCCCCACATTTTATGTTGCCCTGGAGAGCTTGCAGAGCACTGGGGAAAGGCAGGCAGAGAATTCCCTGCTAGCACCTTCTCTGTGCCTGGGAAGCAAAAGTGTTCACATTGCTTCGCAGAATCGCTTTTGTGCAGAAAACACTAACACTTGTTCAGAAGGAAAGAAAGCACAGAGCCCCAGATTTTATGTTGCCCTGGAGAGCTTGCAGAGCACTGGGGAAAGGCAGGCAGAGAATTCCCTGCTAGCACCTTCTCTGTGCCTGGGAAGCAAAAGTGTTCGCATTGCTTCGCAGAATCGCGTTTGTGCAGAAAACACTAACACTTGTTCAGAAGGAAAGACAGCACAGAGCCCCAGATTTTATGTTGCCCTGGAGAGCTTGCAGAGCACTGGGGAAAGGCAGGCAGAGAATTCCCTGCTAGCACCTTCTCTGTGCCTGGGCAGCAAAAGTGTTCACATTGCTTCGCAGAATCGCGTTTGTGCAGAAAACACTAACACTTGTTCAGAAGGAAAGAAAGCACAGAGCCCCACATTTTATGTTGCCCTGGAGAGCTTGCAGAGCACTGGGGAAAGGCAGGCAGAGAATTCCCTGCTAGCACCTTCTCTGTGCCTGGGCAGCAAAAGTGTTCACATTGCTTCGCAGAATCGCGTTTGTGCAGAAAACACTAACACTTGTTCAGAAGGAAAGAAAGCACAGAGCCCCAGATTTTATGTTGCCCTGGAGAGCTTGCAGAGCACTGGGGAAAGGCAGGCAGAGAATTCCCTGCTAGCACCTTCTCTGTGCCTGGGAAGCAAAAGTGTTCACATTGCTTCGCAGAATCGCGTTTGTGCAGAAAACACTAACACTTGTTCAGAAGGAAAGAAAGCACAGAGCGCCAGATTTTATGTTGCCCTGGAGAGCTTGCAGAGCACTGGGGCAAGGCAGGCAGAGAATTCCCTGCTAGCACCTTCTCTGTGCCTGGGAAGGAGAAGTGTTCACATTGCTTCGCAGAATCGCGTTTGTGCAGAAAACACTAACACTTGTTCAGAAGGAAAGAAAGCACAGAGCCCCAGATTTTATGTTGCCCTGGAGAGCTTGCAGAGCACTGGGGAAAGGCAGGCAGAGAATTCCCTGCTAGCACCTTCTCTGTGCCTGGGAAGCAAAAGTGTTCACATTGCTTCGCAGAATCGCTTTTGTGCAGAAAACACTAACACTTGTTCAGAAGGAAAGAAAGCACAGAGCCCCAGATTTTATGTTGCCCTGGAGAGCTTGCAGAGCACTGGGGAAAGGCAGGCAGAGAATTCCCTGCTAGCACCTTCTCTGTGCCTGGGAAGCAAAAGTGTTCACATTGCTTCGCAGAATCGCTTTTGTGCAGAAAACACTAACACTTGTTCAGAAGGAAAGAAAGCACAGAGCCCCAGATTTTATGTTGCCCTGGAGAGCTTGCAGAGCACTGGGGAAAGGCAGGCAGAGAATTCCCTGCTAGCACCTTCTCTGTGCCTGGGAAGCAAAAGTGTTCGCATTGCTTCGCAGAATCGCTTTTGTGCAGAAAACACTAACACTTGTTCAGAAGGAAAGACAGCACAGAGCCCCAGATTTTATGTTGCCCTGGAGAGCTTGCAGAGCACTGGGGAAAGGCAGGCAGAGAATTCCCTGCTAGCACCTTCTCTGTGCCTGGGCAGCACAAGTGTTCACATTGCTTCTCAGAATCGCGTTTGTGCAGAAAACACTAACACTTGTTCAGAAGGAAAGAAAGCACAGAGCGCCAGATTTTATGTTGCCCTGGAGAGCTTGCAGAGCACTGGGGAAAGGCAGGCAGAGAATTCCCTGCTAGCACCTTCTCTGTGCCTGGGAAGCAAAAGTGTTCACATTGCTTCGCAGAATCGCGTTTGTGCAGAAAACACTAACACTTGTTCAGAAGGAAAGAAAGCACAGAGCCCCAGATTTTATGTTGCCCTGGAGAGCTTGCAGAGCACTGGGGAAAGGCAGGCAGAGAATTCCCTGCTAGCACCTTCTCTGTGCCTGGGAAGCAAAAGTGTTCACATTGCTTCGCAGAATCGCGTTTGTGCAGAAAACACTAACACTTGTTCAGAAGGAAAGAAAGCACAGAGCGCCAGATTTTATGTTGCCCTGGAGAGCTTGCAGAGCACTGGGGCAAGGCAGGCAGAGAATTCCCTGCTAGCACCTTCTCTGTGCCTGGGAAGGAGAAGTGTTCACATTGCTTCGCAGAATCGCGTTTGTGCAGAAAACACTAACACTTGTTCAGAAGGAAAGAAAGCACAGAGCCCCAGATTTTATGTTGCCCTGGAGAGCTTGCAGAGCACTGGGGAAAGGCAGGCAGAGAATTCCCTGCTAGCACCTTCTCTGTGCCTGGGAAGCAAAAGTGTTCACATTGCTTCGCAGAATCGCTTTTGTGCAGAAAACACTAACACTTGTTCAGAAGGAAAGAAAGCACAGAGCCCCAGATTTTATGTTGCCCTGGAGAGCTTGCAGAGCACTGGGGAAAGGCAGGCAGAGAATTCCCTGCTAGCACCTTCTCTGTGCCTGGGAAGCAAAAGTGTTCACATTGCTTCGCAGAATCGCTTTTGTGCAGAAAACACTAACACTTGTTCAGAAGGAAAGAAAGCACAGAGCGCCAGATTTTATGTTGCCCTGGAGAGCTTGCAGAGCACTGGGGAAAGGCAGGCAGAGAATTCCCTGCTAGCACCTTCTCTGTGCCTGGGAAGCACAAGTGTTCACATTGCTTCGCAGAATCGCTTTTGTGCAGAAAACACTAACACTTGTTCAGAAGGAAAGAAAGCACAGAGCCCCAGATTTTATGTTGCCCTGGAGAGCTTGCAGAGCACTGGGGAAAGGCAGGCAGAGAATTCCCTGCTAGCACCTTCTCTGTGCCTGGGCAGCACAAGTGTTCACATTGCTTCTCAGAATCGCGTTTGTGCAGAAAACACTAACACTTGTTCAGAAGGAAAGAAAGCACAGAGCCCCACATTTTATGTTGCCCTGGAGAGCTTGCAGAGCACTGGGGAAAGGCAGGCAGAGAATTCCCTGCTAGCACCTTCTCTGTGCCTGGGAAGCAAAAGTGTTCACATTGCTTCGCAGAATCGCGTTTGTGCAGAAAACACTAACACTTGTTCAGAAGGAAAGAAAGCACAGAGCCCCAGATTTTATGTTGCCCTGGAGAGCTTGCAGAGCACTGGGGAAAGGCAGGCAGAGAATTCCCTGCTAGCACCTTCTCTGTGCCTGGGCAGCAAAAGTGTTCACATTGCTTCGCAGAATCGCGTTTGTGCAGAAAACACTAACACTTGTTCAGAAGGAAAGAAAGCACAGAGCGCCAGATTTTATGTTGCCCTGGAGAGCTTGCAGAGCACTGGGGAAAGGCAGGCAGAGAATTCCCTGCTAGCACCTTCTCTGTGCCTGGGAAGCAAAAGTGTTCACATTGCTTCGCAGAATCGCTTTTGTGCAGAAAACACTAACACTTGTTCAGAAGGAAAGAAAGCACAGAGCCCCAGATTTTATGTTGCCCTGGAGAGCTTGCAGAGCACTGGGGCAAGGCAGGCAGAGAATTCCCTGCTAGCACCTTCTCTGTGCCTGGGAAGCAAAAGTGTTCACATTGCTTCTCAGAATCGCGTTTGTGCAGAAAACACTAACACTTGTTCAGAAGGAAAGAAAGCACAGAGCGCCAGATTTTATGTTGCCCTGGAGAGCTTGCAGAGCACTGGGGCAAGGCAGGCAGAGAATTCCCTGCTAGCACCTTCTCTGTGCCTGGGAAGCAAAAGTGTTCACATTGCTTCGCAGAATCGCGTTTGTGCAGAAAACACTAACACTTGTTCAGAAGGAAAGAAAGCACAGAGCCCCAGATTTTATGTTGCCCTGGAGAGCTTGCAGAGCACTGGGGAAAGGCAGGCAGAGAATTCCCTGCTAGCACCTTCTCTGTGCCTGGGAAGGAGAAGTGTTCACATTGCTTCGCAGAATCGCTTTTGTGCAGAAAACACTAACACTTGTTCAGAAGGAAAGAAAGCACAGAGCGCCAGATTTTATGTTGGCCTGGAGAGCTTGCAGAGCACTGGGGCAAGGCAGGCAGAGAATTCCCTGCTAGCACCTTCTCTGTGCCTGGGAAGCAAAAGTGTTCGCATTGCTTCGCAGAATCGCGTTTGTGCAGAAAACACTAACACTTGTTCAGAAGGAAAGAAAGCACAGAGCCCCACATTTTATGTTGCCCTGGAGAGCTTGCAGAGCACTGGGGAAAGGCAGGCAGAGAATTCCCTGCTAGCACCTTCTCTGTGCCTGGGAAGCAAAAGTGTTCACATTGCTTCTCAGAATCGCTTTTGTGCAGAAAACACTAACACTTGTTCAGAAGGAAAGAAAGCACAGAGCCCCAGATTTTATGTTGCCCTGGAGAGCTTGCAGAGCACTGGGGAAAGGCAGGCAGAGAATTCCCTGCTAGCACCTTCTCTGTGCCTGGGAAGCAAAAGTGTTCACATTGCTTCGCAGAATCGCGTTTGTGCAGAAAACACTAACACTTGTTCAGAAGGAAAGAAAGCACAGAGCGCCAGATTTTATGTTGCCCTGGAGAGCTTGCAGAGCACTGGGGAAAGGCAGGCAGAGAATTCCCTGCTAGCACCTTCTCTGTGCCTGGGAAGCAAAAGTGTTCACATTGCTTCGCAGAATCGCGTTTGTGCAGAAAACACTAACACTTGTTCAGAAGGAAAGAAAGCACAGAGCCCCAGATTTTATGTTGCCCTGGAGAGCTTGCAGAGCACTGGGGAAAGGCAGGCAGAGAATTCCCTGCTAGCACCTTCTCTGTGCCTGGGAAGCAAAAGTGTTCACATTGCTTCGCAGAATCGCGTTTGTGCAGAAAACACTAACACTTGTTCAGAAGGAAAGAAAGCACAGAGCCCCAGATTTTATGTTGCCCTGGAGAGCTTGCAGAGCACTGGGGAAAGGCAGGCAGAGAATTCCCTGCTAGCACCTTCTCTGTGCCTGGGAAGCACAAGTGTTCACATTGCTTCGCAGAATCGCGTTTGTGCAGAAAACACTAACACTTGTTCAGAAGGAAAGAAAGCACAGAGCCCCAGATTTTATGTTGCCCTGGAGAGCTTGCAGAGCACTGGGGAAAGGCAGGCAGAGAATTCCCTGCTAGCACCTTCTCTGTGCCTGGGAAGCAAAAGTGTTCACATTGCTTCGCAGAATCGCGTTTGTGCAGAAAACACTAACACTTGTTCAGAAGGAAAGAAAGCCCAGAGCCCCACATTTTATGTTGCCCTGGAGAGCTTGCAGAGCACTGGGGAAAGGCAGGCAGAGAATTCCCTGCTAGCACCTTCTCTGTGCCTGGGAAGCAAAAGTGTTCACATTGCTTCTCAGAATCGCTTTTGTGCAGAAAACACTAACACTTGTTCAGAAGGAAAGAAAGCACAGAGCCCCAGATTTTATGTTGCCCTGGAGAGCTTGCAGAGCACTGGGGAAAGGCAGGCAGAGAATTCCCTGCTAGCACCTTCTCTGTGCCTGGGAAGCAAAAGTGTTCACATTGCTTCGCAGAATCGCGTTTGTGCAGAAAACACTAACACTTGTTCAGAAGGAAAGAAAGCACAGAGCGCCAGATTTTATGTTGCCCTGGAGAGCTTGCAGAGCACTGGGGCAAGGCAGGCAGAGAATTCCCTGCTAGCACCTTCTCTGTGCCTGGGAAGCAAAAGTGTTCACATTGCTTCGCAGAATCGCGTTTGTGCAGAAAACACTAACACTTGTTCAGAAGGAAAGAAAGCACAGAGCCCCAGATTTTATGTTGCCCTGGAGAGCTTGCAGAGCACTGGGGAATGGCAGGCAGAGAATTCCCTGCTAGCACCTTCTCTGTGCCTGGGAAGCAAAAGTGTTCACATTGCTTCGCAGAATCGCGTTTGTGCAGAAAACACTAACACTTGTTCAGAAGGAAAGAAAGCACAGAGCCCCAGATTTTATGTTGCCCTGGAGAGCTTGCAGAGCACTGGGGAAAGGCAGGCAGAGAATTCCCTGCTAGCACCTTCTCTGTGCCTGGGAAGCACAAGTGTTCACATTGCTTCGCAGAATCGCGTTTGTGCAGAAAACACTAACACTTGTTCAGAAGGAAAGAAAGCACAGAGCCCCAGATTTTATGTTGCCCTGGAGAGCTTGCAGAGCACTGGGGAAAGGCAGGCAGAGAATTCCCTGCTAGCACCTTCTCTGTGCCTGGGAAGCAAAAGTGTTCACATTGCTTCTCAGAATCGCGTTTGTGCAGAAAACACTAACACTTGTTCAGAAGGAAAGAAAGCACAGAGCCCCAGATTTTATGTTGCCCTGGAGAGCTTGCAGAGCACTGGGGAAAGGCAGGCAGAGAATTCCCTGCTAGCACCTTCTCTGTGCCTGGGAAGCAAAAGTGTTCACATTGCTTCGCAGAATCGCTTTTGTGCAGAAAACACTAACACTTGTTCAGAAGGAAAGAAAGCACAGAGCCCCAGATTTTATGTTGCCCTGGAGAGCTTGCAGAGCACTGGGGAAAGGCAGGCAGAGAATTCCCTGCTAGCACCTTCTCTGTGCCTGGGAAGCAAAAGTGTTCACATTGCTTCGCAGAATCGCGTTTGTGCAGAAAACACTAACACTTGTTCAGAAGGAAAGAAAGCACAGAGCGCCAGATTTTATGTTGCCCTGGAGAGCTTGCAGAGCACTGGGGCAAGGCAGGCAGAGAATTCCCTGCTAGCACCTTCTCTGTGCCTGGGAAGCAAAAGTGTTCACATTGCTTCGCAGAATCGCGTTTGTGCAGAAAACACTAACACTTGTTCAGAAGGAAAGAAAGCACAGAGCCCCAGATTTTGTGTTGCCCTGGAGAGCTTGCAGAGCACTGGGGAAAGGCAGGCAGAGAATTCCCTGCTAGCACCTTCTCTGTGCCTGGGAAGCACAAGTGTTCACATTGCTTCGCAGAATCGCGTTTGTGCAGAAAACACTAACACTTGTTCAGAAGGAAAGAAAGCACAGAGCCCCAGATTTTATGTTGCCCTGGAGAGCTTGCAGAGCACTGGGGAAAGGCAGGCAGAGAATTCCCTGCTAGCACCTTCTCTGTGCCTGGGAAGCACAAGTGTTCACATTGCTTCTCAGAATCGCGTTTGTGCAGAAAACACTAACACTTGTTCAGAAGGAAAGAAAGCACAGAGCGCCAGATTTTATGTTGCCCTGGAGAGCTTGCAGAGCACTGGGGAAAGGCAGGCAGAGAATTCCCTGCTAGCACCTTCTCTGTGCCTGGGAAGCAAAAGTGTTCACATTGCTTCGCAGAATCGCGTTTGTGCAGAAAACACTAACACTTGTTCAGAAGGAAAGAAAGCACAGAGCGCCAGATTTTATGTTGCCCTGGAGAGCTTGCAGAGCACTGGGGCAAGGCAGGCAGAGAATTCCCTGCTAGCACCTTCTCTGTGCCTGGGAAGGAGAAGTGTTCACATTGCTTCGCAGAATCGCGTTTGTGCAGAAAACACTAACACTTGTTCAGAAGGAAAGAAAGCACAGAGCCCCAGATTTTATGTTGCCCTGGAGAGCTTGCAGAGCACTGGGGAAAGGCAGGCAGAGAATTCCCTGCTAGCACCTTCTCTGTGCCTGGGAAGCAAAAGTGTTCACATTGCTTCGCAGAATCGCGTTTGTGCAGAAAACACTAACACTTGTTCAGAAGGAAAGAAAGCACAGAGCCCCAGATTTTATGTTGCCCTGGAGAGCTTGCAGAGCACTGGGGAAAGGCAGGCAGAGAATTCCCTGCTAGCACCTTCTCTGTGCCTGGGAAGCAAAAGTGTTCACATTGCTTCTCAGAATCGCGTTTGTGCAGAAAACACTAACACTTGTTCAGAAGGAAAGAAAGCACAGAGCGCCAGATTTTATGTTGCCCTGGAGAGCTTGCAGAGCACTGGGGAAAGGCAGGCAGAGAATTCCCTGCTAGCACCTTCTCTGTGCCTGGGAAGCAAAAGTGTTCACATTGCTTCGCAGAATCGCGTTTGTGCAGAAAACACTAACACTTGTTCAGAAGGAAAGAAAGCACAGAGCGCCAGATTTTATGTTGCCCTGGAGAGCTTGCAGAGCACTGGGGCAAGGCAGGCAGAGAATTCCCTGCTAGCACCTTCTCTGTGCCTGGGAAGGAGAAGTGTTCACATTGCTTCGCAGAATCGCGTTTGTGCAGAAAACACTAACACTTGTTCAGAAGGAAAGAAAGCACAGAGCCCCAGATTTTATGTTGCCCTGGAGAGCTTGCAGAGCACTGGGGAAAGGCAGGCAGAGAATTCCCTGCTAGCACCTTCTCTGTGCCTGGGAAGCAAAAGTGTTCACATTGCTTCGCAGAATCGCTTTTGTGCAGAAAACACTAACACTTGTTCAGAAGGAAAGAAAGCACAGAGCCCCAGATTTTATGTTGCCCTGGAGAGCTTGCAGAGCACTGGGGAAAGGCAGGCAGAGAATTCCCTGCTAGCACCTTCTCTGTGCCTGGGAAGCAAAAGTGTTCGCATTGCTTCGCAGAATCGCTTTTGTGCAGAAAACACTAACACTTGTTCAGAAGGAAAGACAGCACAGAGCCCCAGATTTTATGTTGCCCTGGAGAGCTTGCAGAGCACTGGGGAAAGGCAGGCAGAGAATTCCCTGCTAGCACCTTCTCTGTGCCTGGGAAGCAAAAGTGTTCACATTGCTTCGCAGAATCGCGTTTGTGCAGAAAACACTAACACTTGTTCAGAAGGAAAGAAAGCACAGAGCCCCACATTTTATGTTGCCCTGGAGAGCTTGCAGAGCACTGGGGAAAGGCAGGCAGAGAATTCCCTGCTAGCACCTTCTCTGTGCCTGGGAAGGAGAAGTGTTCACATTGCTTCGCAGAATCGCGTTTGTGCAGAAAACACTAACACTTGTTCAGAAGGAAAGAAAGCACAGAGCCCCAGATTTTATGTTGCCCTGGAGAGCTTGCAGAGCACTGGGGAAAGGCAGGCAGAGAATTCCCTGCTAGCACCTTCTCTGTGCCTGGGAAGCAAAAGTGTTCACATTGCTTCGCAGAATCGCGTTTGTGCAGAAAACACTAACACTTGTTCAGAAGGAAAGAAAGCACAGAGCCCCAGATTTTATGTTGCCCTGGAGAGCTTGCAGAGCACTGGGGCAAGGCAGGCAGAGAATTCCCTGCTAGCACCTTCTCTGTGCCTGGGAAGGAGAAGTGTTCACATTGCTTCGCAGAATCGCGTTTGTGCAGAAAACACTAACACTTGTTCAGAAGGAAAGAAAGCACAGAGCCCCAGATTTTATGTTGCCCTGGAGAGCTTGCAGAGCACTGGGGAAAGGCAGGCAGAGAATTCCCTGCTAGCACCTTCTCTGTGCCTGGGAAGCAAAAGTGTTCACATTGCTTCGCAGAATCGCTTTTGTGCAGAAAACACTAACACTTGTTCAGAAGGAAAGACAGCACAGAGCCCCAGATTTTATGTTGCCCTGGAGAGCTTGCAGAGCACTGGGGAAAGGCAGGCAGAGAATTCCCTGCTAGCACCTTCTCTGTGCCTGGGCAGCACAAGTGTTCACATTGCTTCTCAGAATCGCGTTTGTGCAGAAAACACTAACACTTGTTCAGAAGGAAAGAAAGCACAGAGCGCCAGATTTTATGTTGCCCTGGAGAGCTTGCAGAGCACTGGGGAAAGGCAGGCAGAGAATTCCCTGCTAGCACCTTCTCTGTGCCTGGGAAGCAAAAGTGTTCACATTGCTTCGCAGAATCGCGTTTGTGCAGAAAACACTAACACTTGTTCAGAAGGAAAGAAAGCACAGAGCCCCAGATTTTATGTTGCCCTGGAGAGCTTGCAGAGCACTGGGGAAAGGCAGGCAGAGAATTCCCTGCTAGCACCTTCTCTGTGCCTGGGAAGCACAAGTGTTCACATTGCTTCGCAGAATCGCGTTTGTGCAGAAAACACTAACACTTGTTCAGAAGGAAAGAAAGCACAGAGCGCCAGATTTTATGTTGCCCTGGAGAGCTTGCAGAGCACTGGGGCAAGGCAGGCAGAGAATTCCCTGCTAGCACCTTCTCTGTGCCTGGGAAGGAGAAGTGTTCACATTGCTTCGCAGAATCGCGTTTGTGCAGAAAACACTAACACTTGTTCAGAAGGAAAGAAAGCACAGAGCCCCAGATTTTATGTTGCCCTGGAGAGCTTGCAGAGCACTGGGGAAAGGCAGGCAGAGAATTCCCTGCTAGCACCTTCTCTGTGCCTGGGAAGGAGAAGTGTTCACATTGCTTCGCAGAATCGCGTTTGTGCAGAAAACACTAACACTTGTTCAGAAGGAAAGAAAGCACAGAGCCCCAGATTTTATGTTGCCCTGGAGAGCTTGCAGAGCACTGGGGAAAGGCAGGCAGAGAATTCCCTGCTAGCACCTTCTCTGTGCCTGGGAAGCAAAAGTGTTCACATTGCTTCGCAGAATCGCGTTTGTGCAGAAAACACTAACACTTGTTCAGAAGGAAAGAAAGCACAGAGCGCCAGATTTTATGTTGCCCTGGAGAGCTTGCAGAGCACTGGGGCAAGGCAGGCAGAGAATTCCCTGCTAGCACCTTCTCTGTGCCTGGGAAGGAGAAGTGTTCACATTGCTTCGCAGAATCGCGTTTGTGCAGAAAACACTAACACTTGTTCAGAAGGAAAGAAAGCACAGAGCCCCAGATTTTATGTTGCCCTGGAGAGCTTGCAGAGCACTGGGGAAAGGCAGGCAGAGAATTCCCTGCTAGCACCTTCTCTGTGCCTGGGAAGCAAAAGTGTTCACATTGCTTCGCAGAATCGCTTTTGTGCAGAAAACACTAACACTTGTTCAGAAGGAAAGAAAGCACAGAGCCCCAGATTTTATGTTGCCCTGGAGAGCTTGCAGAGCACTGGGGAAAGGCAGGCAGAGAATTCCCTGCTAGCACCTTCTCTGTGCCTGGGAAGCAAAAGTGTTCGCATTGCTTCGCAGAATCGCTTTTGTGCAGAAAACACTAACACTTGTTCAGAAGGAAAGACAGCACAGAGCCCCAGATTTTATGTTGCCCTGGAGAGCTTGCAGAGCACTGGGGAAAGGCAGGCAGAGAATTCCCTGCTAGCACCTTCTCTGTGCCTGGGCAGCACAAGTGTTCACATTGCTTCTCAGAATCGCGTTTGTGCAGAAAACACTAACACTTGTTCAGAAGGAAAGAAAGCACAGAGCGCCAGATTTTATGTTGCCCTGGAGAGCTTGCAGAGCACTGGGGAAAGGCAGGCAGAGAATTCCCTGCTAGCACCTTCTCTGTGCCTGGGAAGCAAAAGTGTTCACATTGCTTCGCAGAATCGCGTTTGTGCAGAAAACACTAACACTTGTTCAGAAGGAAAGAAAGCACAGAGCGCCAGATTTTATGTTGCCCTGGAGAGCTTGCAGAGCACTGGGGCAAGGCAGGCAGAGAATTCCCTGCTAGCACCTTCTCTGTGCCTGGGAAGCAAAAGTGTTCACATTGCTTCGCAGAATCGCGTTTGTGCAGAAAACACTAACACTTGTTCAGAAGGAAAGAAAGCACAGAGCCCCAGATTTTGTGTTGCCCTGGAGAGCTTGCAGAGCACTGGGGAAAGGCAGGCAGAGAATTCCCTGCTAGCACCTTCTCTGTGCCTGGGAAGCACAAGTGTTCACATTGCTTCGCAGAATCGCGTTTGTGCAGAAAACACTAACACTTGTTCAGAAGGAAAGAAAGCACAGAGCCCCACATTTTATGTTGCCCTGGAGAGCTTGCAGAGCACTGGGGAAAGGCAGGCAGAGAATTCCCTGCTAGCACCTTCTCTGTGCCTGGGCAGCACAAGTGTTCACATTGCTTCTCAGAATCGCGTTTGTGCAGAAAACACTAACACTTGTTCAGAAGGAAAGAAAGCACAGAGCCCCAGATTTTGTGTTGCCCTGGAGAGCTTGCAGAGCACTGGGGAAAGGCAGGCAGAGAATTCCCTGCTAGCACCTTCTCTGTGCCTGGGAAGCACAAGTGTTCACATTGCTTCGCAGAATCGCGTTTGTGCAGAAAACACTAACACTTGTTCAGAAGGAAAGAAAGCACAGAGCCCCAGATTTTATGTTGCCCTGGAGAGCTTGCAGAGCACTGGGGAAAGGCAGGCAGAGAATTCCCTGCTAGCACCTTCTCTGTGCCTGGGAAGCAAAAGTGTTCACATTGCTTCGCAGAATCGCGTTTGTGCAGAAAACACTAACACTTGTTCAGAAGGAAAGAAAGCACAGAGCCCCAGATTTTATGTTGCCCTGGAGAGCTTGCAGAGCACTGGGGAAAGGCAGGCAGAGAATTCCCTGCTAGCACCTTCTCTGTGCCTGGGAAGCAAAAGTGTTCACATTGCTTCGCAGAATCGCGTTTGTGCAGAAAACACTAACACTTGTTCAGAAGGAAAGAAAGCACAGAGCGCCAGATTTTATGTTGCCCTGGAGAGCTTGCAGAGCACTGGGGCAAGGCAGGCAGAGAATTCCCTGCTAGCACCTTCTCTGTGCCTGGGAAGGAGAAGTGTTCACATTGCTTCGCAGAATCGCGTTTGTGCAGAAAACACTAACACTTGTTCAGAAGGAAAGAAAGCACAGAGCCCCAGATTTTATGTTGCCCTGGAGAGCTTGCAGAGCACTGGGGAAAGGCAGGCAGAGAATTCCCTGCTAGCACCTTCTCTGTGCCTGGGAAGCAAAAGTGTTCACATTGCTTCGCAGAATCGCTTTTGTGCAGAAAACACTAACACTTGTTCAGAAGGAAAGAAAGCACAGAGCCCCAGATTTTATGTTGCCCTGGAGAGCTTGCAGAGCACTGGGGAAAGGCAGGCAGAGAATTCCCTGCTAGCACCTTCTCTGTGCCTGGGAAGCAAAAGTGTTCGCATTGCTTCGCAGAATCGCTTTTGTGCAGAAAACACTAACACTTGTTCAGAAGGAAAGACAGCACAGAGCCCCAGATTTTATGTTGCCCTGGAGAGCTTGCAGAGCACTGGGGAAAGGCAGGCAGAGAATTCCCTGCTAGCACCTTCTCTGTGCCTGGGAAGCAAAAGTGTTCACATTGCTTCGCAGAATCGCGTTTGTGCAGAAAACACTAACACTTGTTCAGAAGGAAAGAAAGCACAGAGCCCCACATTTTATGTTGCCCTGGAGAGCTTGCAGAGCACTGGGGAAAGGCAGGCAGAGAATTCCCTGCTAGCACCTTCTCTGTGCCTGGGAAGGAGAAGTGTTCACATTGCTTCGCAGAATCGCGTTTGTGCAGAAAACACTAACACTTGTTCAGAAGGAAAGAAAGCACAGAGCCCCACATTTTATGTTGCCCTGGAGAGCTTGCAGAGCACTGGGGAAAGGCAGGCAGAGAATTCCCTGCTAGCACCTTCTCTGTGCCTGGGAAGCAAAAGTGTTCACATTGCTTCGCAGAATCGCGTTTGTGCAGAAAACACTAACACTTGTTCAGAAGGAAAGAAAGCACAGAGCGCCAGATTTTATGTTGCCCTGGAGAGCTTGCAGAGCACTGGGGCAAGGCAGGCAGAGAATTCCCTGCTAGCACCTTCTCTGTGCCTGGGAAGGAGAAGTGTTCACATTGCTTCGCAGAATCGCGTTTGTGCAGAAAACACTAACACTTGTTCAGAAGGAAAGAAAGCACAGAGCGCCAGATTTTATGTTGCCCTGGAGAGCTTGCAGAGCACTGGGGAAAGGCAGGCAGAGAATTCCCTGCTAGCACCTTCTCTGTGCCTGGGAAGCAAAAGTGTTCACATTGCTTCGCAGAATCGCTTTTGTGCAGAAAACACTAACACTTGTTCAGAAGGAAAGAAAGCACAGAGCCCCAGATTTTATGTTGCCCTGGAGAGCTTGCAGAGCACTGGGGAAAGGCAGGCAGAGAATTCCCTGCTAGCACCTTCTCTGTGCCTGGGAAGCAAAAGTGTTCGCATTGCTTCGCAGAATCGCTTTTGTGCAGAAAACACTAACACTTGTTCAGAAGGAAAGACAGCACAGAGCCCCAGATTTTATGTTGCCCTGGAGAGCTTGCAGAGCACTGGGGAAAGGCAGGCAGAGAATTCCCTGCTAGCACCTTCTCTGTGCCTGGGCAGCACAAGTGTTCACATTGCTTCTCAGAATCGCGTTTGTGCAGAAAACACTAACACTTGTTCAGAAGGAAAGAAAGCACAGAGCGCCAGATTTTATGTTGCCCTGGAGAGCTTGCAGAGCACTGGGGAAAGGCAGGCAGAGAATTCCCTGCTAGCACCTTCTCTGTGCCTGGGAAGCAAAAGTGTTCACATTGCTTCGCAGAATCGCGTTTGTGCAGAAAACACTAACACTTGTTCAGAAGGAAAGAAAGCACAGAGCCCCAGATTTTATGTTGCCCTGGAGAGCTTGCAGAGCACTGGGGAAAGGCAGGCAGAGAATTCCCTGCTAGCACCTTCTCTGTGCCTGGGAAGCAAAAGTGTTCACATTGCTTCGCAGAATCGCGTTTGTGCAGAAAACACTAACACTTGTTCAGAAGGAAAGAAAGCACAGAGCGCCAGATTTTATGTTGCCCTGGAGAGCTTGCAGAGCACTGGGGCAAGGCAGGCAGAGAATTCCCTGCTAGCACCTTCTCTGTGCCTGGGAAGGAGAAGTGTTCACATTGCTTCGCAGAATCGCGTTTGTGCAGAAAACACTAACACTTGTTCAGAAGGAAAGAAAGCACAGAGCCCCAGATTTTATGTTGCCCTGGAGAGCTTGCAGAGCACTGGGGAAAGGCAGGCAGAGAATTCCCTGCTAGCACCTTCTCTGTGCCTGGGAAGGAGAAGTGTTCACATTGCTTCGCAGAATCGCGTTTGTGCAGAAAACACTAACACTTGTTCAGAAGGAAAGAAAGCACAGAGCCCCAGATTTTATGTTGCCCTGGAGAGCTTGCAGAGCACTGGGGAAAGGCAGGCAGAGAATTCCCTGCTAGCACCTTCTCTGTGCCTGGGAAGCAAAAGTGTTCACATTGCTTCGCAGAATCGCGTTTGTGCAGAAAACACTAACACTTGTTCAGAAGGAAAGAAAGCACAGAGCGCCAGATTTTATGTTGCCCTGGAGAGCTTGCAGAGCACTGGGGCAAGGCAGGCAGAGAATTCCCTGCTAGCACCTTCTCTGTGCCTGGGAAGCAAAAGTGTTCACATTGCTTCGCAGAATCGCGTTTGTGCAGAAAACACTAACACTTGTTCAGAAGGAAAGAAAGCACAGAGCCCCAGATTTTATGTTGCCCTGGAGAGCTTGCAGAGCACTGGGGAAAGGCAGGCAGAGAATTCCCTGCTAGCACCTTCTCTGTGCCTGGGAAGCAAAAGTGTTCACATTGCTTCGCAGAATCGCTTTTGTGCAGAAAACACTAACACTTGTTCAGAAGGAAAGAAAGCCCAGAGCCCCAGATTTTATGTTGCCCTGGAGAGCTTGCAGAGCACTGGGGAAAGGCAGGCAGAGAATTCCCTGCTAGCACCTTCTCTGTGCCTGGGAAGCAAAAGTGTTCGCATTGCTTCGCAGAATCGCTTTTGTGCAGAAAACACTAACACTTGTTCAGAAGGAAAGACAGCACAGAGCCCCAGATTTTATGTTGCCCTGGAGAGCTTGCAGAGCACTGGGGAAAGGCAGGCAGAGAATTCCCTGCTAGCACCTTCTCTGTGCCTGGGCAGCACAAGTGTTCACATTGCTTCTCAGAATCGCGTTTGTGCAGAAAACACTAACACTTGTTCAGAAGGAAAGAAAGCACAGAGCGCCAGATTTTATGTTGCCCTGGAGAGCTTGCAGAGCACTGGGGAAAGGCAGGCAGAGAATTCCCTGCTAGCACCTTCTCTGTGCCTGGGAAGCAAAAGTGTTCACATTGCTTCGCAGAATCGCGTTTGTGCAGAAAACACTAACACTTGTTCAGAAGGAAAGAAAGCACAGAGCCCCAGATTTTATGTTGCCCTGGAGAGCTTGCAGAGCACTGGGGAAAGGCAGGCAGAGAATTCCCTGCTAGCACCTTCTCTGTGCCTGGGAAGCAAAAGTGTTCACATTGCTTCGCAGAATCGCTTTTGTGCAGAAAACACTAACACTTGTTCAGAAGGAAAGAAAGCACAGAGCCCCAGATTTTATGTTGCCCTGGAGAGCTTGCAGAGCACTGGGGAAAGGCAGGCAGAGAATTCCCTGCTAGCACCTTCTCTGTGCCTGGGAAGCAAAAGTGTTCACATTGCTTCGCAGAATCGCTTTTGTGCAGAAAACACTAACACTTGTTCAGAAGGAAAGAAAGCACAGAGCGCCAGATTTTATGTTGCCCTGGAGAGCTTGCAGAGCACTGGGGCAAGGCAGGCAGAGAATTCCCTGCTAGCACCTTCTCTGTGCCTGGGAAGCAAAAGTGTTCACATTGCTTCGCAGAATCGCGTTTGTGCAGAAAACACTAACACTTGTTCAGAAGGAAAGAAAGCACAGAGCCCCAGATTTTATGTTGCCCTGGAGAGCTTGCAGAGCACTGGGGAAAGGCAGGCAGAGAATTCCCTGCTAGCACCTTCTCTGTGCCTGGGAAGCAAAAGTGTTCACATTGCTTCGCAGAATCGCTTTTGTGCAGAAAACACTAACACTTGTTCAGAAGGAAAGAAAGCACAGAGCCCCAGATTTTATGTTGCCCTGGAGAGCTTGCAGAGCACTGGGGAAAGGCAGGCAGAGAATTCCCTGCTAGCACCTTCTCTGTGCCTGGGAAGCAAAAGTGTTCACATTGCTTCGCAGAATCGCTTTTGTGCAGAAAACACTAACACTTGTTCAGAAGGAAAGAAAGCACAGAGCCCCAGATTTTATGTTGCCCTGGAGAGCTTGCAGAGCACTGGGGAAAGGCAGGCAGAGAATTCCCTGCTAGCACCTTCTCTGTGCCTGGGAAGCAAAAGTGTTCGCATTGCTTCGCAGAATCGCTTTTGTGCAGAAAACACTAACACTTGTTCAGAAGGAAAGACAGCACAGAGCCCCAGATTTTATGTTGCCCTGGAGAGCTTGCAGAGCACTGGGGAAAGGCAGGCAGAGAATTCCCTGCTAGCACCTTCTCTGTGCCTGGGCAGCACAAGTGTTCACATTGCTTCTCAGAATCGCGTTTGTGCAGAAAACACTAACACTTGTTCAGAAGGAAAGAAAGCACAGAGCGCCAGATTTTATGTTGCCCTGGAGAGCTTGCAGAGCACTGGGGAAAGGCAGGCAGAGAATTCCCTGCTAGCACCTTCTCTGTGCCTGGGAAGCAAAAGTGTTCACATTGCTTCGCAGAATCGCGTTTGTGCAGAAAACACTAACACTTGTTCAGAAGGAAAGAAAGCACAGAGCCCCAGATTTTATGTTGCCCTGGAGAGCTTGCAGAGCACTGGGGAAAGGCAGGCAGAGAATTCCCTGCTAGCACCTTCTCTGTGCCTGGGAAGCAAAAGTGTTCACATTGCTTCGCAGAATCGCTTTTGTGCAGAAAACACTAACACTTGTTCAGAAGGAAAGAAAGCACAGAGCCCCAGATTTTATGTTGCCCTGGAGAGCTTGCAGAGCACTGGGGAAAGGCAGGCAGAGAATTCCCTGCTAGCACCTTCTCTGTGCCTGGGAAGCAAAAGTGTTCACATTGCTTCGCAGAATCGCTTTTGTGCAGAAAACACTAACACTTGTTCAGAAGGAAAGAAAGCACAGAGCCCCAGATTTTATGTTGCCCTGGAGAGCTTGCAGAGCACTGGGGAAAGGCAGGCAGAGAATTCCCTGCTAGCACCTTCTCTGTGCCTGGGAAGCAAAAGTGTTCACATTGCTTCGCAGAATCGCTTTTGTGCAGAAAACACTAACACTTGTTCAGAAGGAAAGACAGCACAGAGCCCCAGATTTTATGTTGCCCTGGAGAGCTTGCAGAGCACTGGGGAAAGGCAGGCAGAGAATTCCCTGCTAGCACCTTCTCTGTGCCTGGGCAGCACAAGTGTTCACATTGCTTCTCAGAATCGCGTTTGTGCAGAAAACACTAACACTTGTTCAGAAGGAAAGAAAGCACAGAGCGCCAGATTTTATGTTGCCCTGGAGAGCTTGCAGAGCACTGGGGAAAGGCAGGCAGAGAATTCCCTGCTAGCACCTTCTCTGTGCCTGGGAAGCAAAAGTGTTCACATTGCTTCGCAGAATCGCGTTTGTGCAGAAAACACTAACACTTGTTCAGAAGGAAAGAAAGCACAGAGCCCCACATTTTATGTTGCCCTGGAGAGCTTGCAGAGCACTGGGGAAAGGCAGGCAGAGAATTCCCTGCTAGCACCTTCTCTGTGCCTGGGAAGCAAAAGTGTTCGCATTGCTTCGCAGAATCGCTTTTGTGCAGAAAACACTAACACTTGTTCAGAAGGAAAGAAAGCACAGAGCCCCAGATTTTATGTTGCCCTGGAGAGCTTGCAGAGCACTGGGGAAAGGCAGGCAGAGAATTCCCTGCTAGCACCTTCTCTGTGCCTGGGCAGCAAAAGTGTTCACATTGCTTCGCAGAATCGCGTTTGTGCAGAAAACACTAACACTTGTTCAGAAGGAAAGAAAGCACAGAGCCCCAGATTTTATGTTGCCCTGGAGAGCTTGCAGAGCACTGGGGAAAGGCAGGCAGAGAATTCCCTGCTAGCACCTTCTCTGTGCCTGGGAAGCAAAAGTGTTCACATTGCTTCGCAGAATCGCTTTTGTGCAGAAAACACTAACACTTGTTCAGAAGGAAAGAAAGCACAGAGCCCCAGATTTTATGTTGCCCTGGAGAGCTTGCAGAGCACTGGGGAAAGGCAGGCAGAGAATTCCCTGCTAGCACCTTCTCTGTGCCTGGGAAGCAAAAGTGTTCACATTGCTTCTCAGAATCGCGTTTGTGCAGAAAACACTAACACTTGTTCAGAAGGAAAGAAAGCACAGAGCGCCAGATTTTATGTTGCCCTGGAGAGCTTGCAGAGCACTGGGGCAAGGCAGGCAGAGAATTCCCTGCTAGCACCTTCTCTGTGCCTGGGAAGCAAAAGTGTTCACATTGCTTCACAGAATCGCGTTTGTGCAGAAAACACTAACACTTGTTCAGAAGGAAAGAAAGCACAGAGCGCCAGATTTTATGTTGCCCTGGAGAGCTTGCAGAGCACTGGGGCAAGGCAGGCAGAGAATTCTCTGCTAGCACCTTCTCTGTGCCTGGGAAGCAAAAGTGTTCACATTGCTTCGCAGAATCGCGTTTGTGCAGAAAACACTAACACTTGTTCAGAAGGAAAGAAAGCACAGAGCCCCAGATTTTATGTTGCCCTGGAGAGCTTGCAGAGCACTGGGGAAAGGCAGGCAGAGAATTCCCTGCTAGCACCTTCTCTGTGCCTGGGCAGCAAAAGTGTTCACATTGCTTCGCAGAATCGCGTTTGTGCAGAAAACACTAACACTTGTTCAGAAGGAAAGAAAGCACAGAGCCCCAGATTTTATGTTGCCCTGGAGAGCTTGCAGAGCACTGGGGAAAGGCAGGCAGAGAATTCCCTGCTAGCACCTTCTCTGTGCCTGGGAAGCAAAAGTGTTCGCATTGCTTCACAGAATCGCGTTTGTGCAGAAAACACTAACACTTGTTCAGAAGGAAAGAAAGCACAGAGCGCCAGATTTTATGTTGCCCTGGAGAGCTTGCAGAGCACTGGGGAAAGGCAGGCAGAGAATTCCCTGCTAGCACCTTCTCTGTGCCTGGGAAGCAAAAGTGTTCACATTGCTTCGCAGAATCGCTTTTGTGCAGAAAACACTAACACTTGTTCAGAAGGAAAGAAAGCACAGAGCGCCAGATTTTATGTTGCCCTGGAGAGCTTGCAGAGCACTGGGGCAAGGCAGGCAGAGAATTCCCTGCTAGCACCTTCTCTGTGCCTGGGAAGCAAAAGTGTTCGCATTGCTTCGCAGAATCGCGTTTGTGCAGAAAACACTAACACTTGTTCAGAAGGAAAGAAAGCACAGAGCCCCAGATTTTATGTTGCCCTGGAGAGCTTGCAGAGCACTGGGGAAAGGCAGGCAGAGAATTCCCTGCTAGCACCTTCTCTGTGCCTGGGAAGCAAAAGTGTTCACATTGCTTCGCAGAATCGCGTTTGTGCAGAAAACACTAACACTTGTTCAGAAGGAAAGAAAGCCCAGAGCCCCACATTTTATGTTGCCCTGGAGAGCTTGCAGAGCACTGGGGCAAGGCAGGCAGAGAATTCCCTGCTAGCACCTTCTCTGTGCCTGGGAAGCAAAAGTGTTCACATTGCTTCGCAGAATCGCGTTTGTGCAGAAAACACTAACACTTGTTCAGAAGGAAAGAAAGCACAGAGCGCCAGATTTTATGTTGCCCTGGAGAGCTTGCAGAGCACTGGGGAAAGGCAGGCAGAGAATTCCCTGCTAGCACCTTCTCTGTGCCTGGGAAGCAAAAGTGTTCACATTGCTTCTCAGAATCGCTTTTGTGCAGAAAACACTAACACTTTTTCAGAAGGAAAGAAAGCACAGAGCGCCAGATTTTATGTTGCCCTGGAGAGCTTGCAGAGCACTGGGGAAAGGCAGGCAGAGAATTCCCTGCTAGCACCTTCTCTGTGCCTG
Source organism: Strix occidentalis (assembly GCA_030819815.1). Taxonomy (NCBI): domain Eukaryota; kingdom Metazoa; phylum Chordata; class Aves; order Strigiformes; family Strigidae; genus Strix; species Strix occidentalis. The sequence goes on from JASWHU010000199.1 coordinate 61,000, forward strand.
GGAAGCAAAAGTGTTCACATTGCTTCGCAGAATCGCTTTTGTGCAGAAAACACTAACACTTGTTCAGAAGGAAAGAAAGCACAGAGCCCCAGATTTTATGTTGCCCTGGAGAGCTTGCAGAGCACTGGGGAAAGGCAGGCAGAGAATTCCCTGCTAGCACCTTCTCTGTGCCTGGGAAGCAAAAGTGTTCGCATTGCTTCGCAGAATCGCTTTTGTGCAGAAAACACTAACACTTGTTCAGAAGGAAAGACAGCACAGAGCCCCAGATTTTATGTTGCCCTGGAGAGCTTGCAGAGCACTGGGGAAAGGCAGGCAGAGAATTCCCTGCTAGCACCTTCTCTGTGCCTGGGCAGCACAAGTGTTCACATTGCTTCTCAGAATCGCGTTTGTGCAGAAAACACTAACACTTGTTCAGAAGGAAAGAAAGCACAGAGCCCCAGATTTTATGTTGCCCTGGAGAGCTTGCAGAGCACTGGGGAAAGGCAGGCAGAGAATTCCCTGCTAGCACCTTCTCTGTGCCTGGGAAGCAAAAGTGTTCACATTGCTTCGCAGAATCGCGTTTGTGCAGAAAACACTAACACTTGTTCAGAAGGAAAGAAAGCACAGAGCGCCAGATTTTATGTTGCCCTGGAGAGCTTGCAGAGCACTGGGGCAAGGCAGGCAGAGAATTCCCTGCTAGCACCTTCTCTGTGCCTGGGAAGGAGAAGTGTTCACATTGCTTCGCAGAATCGCGTTTGTGCAGAAAACACTAACACTTGTTCAGAAGGAAAGAAAGCACAGAGCCCCAGATTTTATGTTGCCCTGGAGAGCTTGCAGAGCACTGGGGAAAGGCAGGCAGAGAATTCCCTGCTAGCACCTTCTCTGTGCCTGGGAAGGAGAAGTGTTCACATTGCTTCGCAGAATCGCGTTTGTGCAGAAAACACTAACACTTGTTCAGAAGGAAAGAAAGCACAGAGCCCCAGATTTTATGTTGCCCTGGAGAGCTTGCAGAGCACTGGGGAAAGGCAGGCAGAGAATTCCCTGCTAGCACCTTCTCTGTGCCTGGGAAGCAAAAGTGTTCACATTGCTTCGCAGAATCGCGTTTGTGCAGAAAACACTAACACTTGTTCAGAAGGAAAGAAAGCACAGAGCGCCAGATTTTATGTTGCCCTGGAGAGCTTGCAGAGCACTGGGGCAAGGCAGGCAGAGAATTCCCTGCTAGCACCTTCTCTGTGCCTGGGAAGGAGAAGTGTTCACATTGCTTCGCAGAATCGCGTTTGTGCAGAAAACACTAACACTTGTTCAGAAGGAAAGAAAGCACAGAGCCCCAGATTTTATGTTGCCCTGGAGAGCTTGCAGAGCACTGGGGAAAGGCAGGCAGAGAATTCCCTGCTAGCACCTTCTCTGTGCCTGGGAAGCAAAAGTGTTCACATTGCTTCGCAGAATCGCTTTTGTGCAGAAAACACTAACACTTGTTCAGAAGGAAAGAAAGCACAGAGCCCCAGATTTTATGTTGCCCTGGAGAGCTTGCAGAGCACTGGGGAAAGGCAGGCAGAGAATTCCCTGCTAGCACCTTCTCTGTGCCTGGGAAGCAAAAGTGTTCACATTGCTTCGCAGAATCGCTTTTGTGCAGAAAACACTAACACTTGTTCAGAAGGAAAGAAAGCACAGAGCCCCAGATTTTATGTTGCCCTGGAGAGCTTGCAGAGCACTGGGGAAAGGCAGGCAGAGAATTCCCTGCTAGCACCTTCTCTGTGCCTGGGAAGCAAAAGTGTTCGCATTGCTTCGCAGAATCGCTTTTGTGCAGAAAACACTAACACTTGTTCAGAAGGAAAGACAGCACAGAGCCCCAGATTTTATGTTGCCCTGGAGAGCTTGCAGAGCACTGGGGAAAGGCAGGCAGAGAATTCCCTGCTAGCACCTTCTCTGTGCCTGGGCAGCACAAGTGTTCACATTGCTTCTCAGAATCGCGTTTGTGCAGAAAACACTAACACTTGTTCAGAAGGAAAGAAAGCACAGAGCGCCAGATTTTATGTTGCCCTGGAGAGCTTGCAGAGCACTGGGGAAAGGCAGGCAGAGAATTCCCTGCTAGCACCTTCTCTGTGCCTGGGAAGCAAAAGTGTTCACATTGCTTCGCAGAATCGCGTTTGTGCAGAAAACACTAACACTTGTTCAGAAGGAAAGAAAGCACAGAGCCCCAGATTTTATGTTGCCCTGGAGAGCTTGCAGAGCACTGGGGAAAGGCAGGCAGAGAATTCCCTGCTAGCACCTTCTCTGTGCCTGGGAAGCAAAAGTGTTCACATTGCTTCGCAGAATCGCTTTTGTGCAGAAAACACTAACACTTGTTCAGAAGGAAAGAAAGCACAGAGCCCCAGATTTTATGTTGCCCTGGAGAGCTTGCAGAGCACTGGGGAAAGGCAGGCAGAGAATTCCCTGCTAGCACCTTCTCTGTGCCTGGGAAGCAAAAGTGTTCACATTGCTTCGCAGAATCGCTTTTGTGCAGAAAACACTAACACTTGTTCAGAAGGAAAGAAAGCACAGAGCGCCAGATTTTATGTTGCCCTGGAGAGCTTGCAGAGCACTGGGGCAAGGCAGGCAGAGAATTCCCTGCTAGCACCTTCTCTGTGCCTGGGAAGGAGAAGTGTTCACATTGCTTCGCAGAATCGCGTTTGTGCAGAAAACACTAACACTTGTTCAGAAGGAAAGAAAGCACAGAGCCCCAGATTTTATGTTGCCCTGGAGAGCTTGCAGAGCACTGGGGAAAGGCAGGCAGAGAATTCCCTGCTAGCACCTTCTCTGTGCCTGGGAAGCAAAAGTGTTCACATTGCTTCTCAGAATCGCGTTTGTGCAGAAAACACTAACACTTGTTCAGAAGGAAAGAAAGCACAGAGCCCCAGATTTTATGTTGCCCTGGAGAGCTTGCAGAGCACTGGGGAAAGGCAGGCAGAGAATTCCCTGCTAGCACCTTCTCTGTGCCTGGGAAGCAAAAGTGTTCACATTGCTTCGCAGAATCGCTTTTGTGCAGAAAACACTAACACTTGTTCAGAAGGAAAGAAAGCACAGAGCGCCAGATTTTATGTTGCCCTGGAGAGCTTGCAGAGCACTGGGGAAAGGCAGGCAGAGAATTCCCTGCTAGCACCTTCTCTGTGCCTGGGAAGCAAAAGTGTTCGCATTGATTCGCAGAATCGCTTTTGTGCAGAAAACACTAACACTTGTTCAGAAGGAAAGACAGCACAGAGCCCCAGATTTTATGTTGCCCTGGAGAGCTTGCAGAGCACTGGGGAAAGGCAGGCAGAGAATTCCCTGCTAGCACCTTCTCTGTGCCTGTGCAGCACAAGTGTTCACATTGCTTCTCAGAATCGCGTTTGTGCAGAAAACACTAACACTTGTTCAGAAGGAAAGAAAGCACAGAGCCCCAGATTTTATGTTGCCCTGGAGAGCTTGCAGAGCACTGGGGAAAGGCAGGCAGAGAATTCCCTGCTAGCACCTTCTCTGTGCCTGGGAAGCAAAAGTGTTCACATTGCTTCGCAGAATCGCGTTTGTGCAGAAAACACTAACACTTGTTCAGAAGGAAAGAAAGCACAGAGCCCCAGATTTTATGTTGCCCTGGAGAGCTTGCAGAGCACTGGGGAAAGGCAGGCAGAGAATTCCCTGCTAGCACCTTCTCTGTGCCTGGGAAGCACAAGTGTTCACATTGCTTCGCAGAATCGCTTTTGTGCAGAAAACACTAACACTTGTTCAGAAGGAAAGAAAGCACAGAGCCCCAGATTTTATGTTGCCCTGGAGAGCTTGCAGAGCACTGGGGAAAGGCAGGCAGAGAATTCCCTGCTAGCACCTTCTCTGTGCCTGGGAAGCAAAAGTGTTCACATTGCTTCGCAGAATCGCTTTTGTGCAGAAAACACTAACACTTGTTCAGAAGGAAAGAAAGCACAGAGCCCCAGATTTTATGTTGCCCTGGAGAGCTTGCAGAGCACTGGGGAAAGGCAGGCAGAGAATTCCCTGCTAGCACCTTCTCTGTGCCTGGGAAGCAAAAGTGTTCGCATTGCTTCGCAGAATCGCTTTTGTGCAGAAAACACTAACACTTGTTCAGAAGGAAAGACAGCACAGAGCCCCAGATTTTATGTTGCCCTGGAGAGCTTGCAGAGCACTGGGGAAAGGCAGGCAGAGAATTCCCTGCTAGCACCTTCTCTGTGCCTGGGCAGCACAAGTGTTCACATTGCTTCTCAGAATCGCGTTTGTGCAGAAAACACTAACACTTGTTCAGAAGGAAAGAAAGCACAGAGCGCCAGATTTTATGTTGCCCTGGAGAGCTTGCAGAGCACTGGGGAAAGGCAGGCAGAGAATTCCCTGCTAGCACCTTCTCTGTGCCTGGGAAGCAAAAGTGTTCACATTGCTTCGCAGAATCGCGTTTGTGCAGAAAACACTAACACTTGTTCAGAAGGAAAGAAAGCACAGAGCCCCAGATTTTATGTTGCCCTGGAGAGCTTGCAGAGCACTGGGGAAAGGCAGGCAGAGAATTCCCTGCTAGCACCTTCTCTGTGCCTGGGAAGCAAAAGTGTTCACATTGCTTCGCAGAATCGCTTTTGTGCAGAAAACACTAACACTTGTTCAGAAGGAAAGAAAGCACAGAGCCCCAGATTTTATGTTGCCCTGGAGAGCTTGCAGAGCACTGGGGAAAGGCAGGCAGAGAATTCCCTGCTAGCACCTTCTCTGTGCCTGGGAAGCAAAAGTGTTCACATTGCTTCGCAGAATCGCTTTTGTGCAGAAAACACTAACACTTGTTCAGAAGGAAAGAAAGCACAGAGCGCCAGATTTTATGTTGCCCTGGAGAGCTTGCAGAGCACTGGGGAAAGGCAGGCAGAGAATTCCCTGCTAGCACCTTCTCTGTGCCTGGGAAGCAAAAGTGTTCACATTGCTTCGCAGAATCGCTTTTGTGCAGAAAACACTAACACTTGTTCAGAAGGAAAGACAGCACAGAGCCCCAGATTTTATGTTGCCCTGGAGAGCTTGCAGAGCACTGGGGAAAGGCAGGCAGAGAATTCCCTGCTAGCACCTTCTCTGTGCCTGGGCAGCACAAGTGTTCACATTGCTTCTCAGAATCGCGTTTGTGCAGAAAACACTAACACTTGTTCAGAAGGAAAGAAAGCACAGAGCGCCAGATTTTATGTTGCCCTGGAGAGCTTGCAGAGCACTGGGGAAAGGCAGGCAGAGAATTCCCTGCTAGCACCTTCTCTGTGCCTGGGAAGCAAAAGTGTTCACATTGCTTCGCAGAATCGCTTTTGTGCAGAAAACACTAACACTTGTTCAGAAGGAAAGAAAGCACAGAGCGCCAGATTTTATGTTGCCCTGGAGAGCTTGCAGAGCACTGGGGAAAGGCAGGCAGAGAATTCCCTGCTAGCACCTTCTCTGTGCCTGGGAAGCAAAAGTGTTCACATTGCTTCTCAGAATCGCGTTTGTGCAGAAAACACTAACACTTGTTCAGAAGGAAAGAAAGCACAGAGCGCCAGATTTTATGTTGCCCTGGAGAGCTTGCAGAGCACTGGGGCAAGGCAGGCAGAGAATTCCCTGCTAGCACCTTCTCTGTGCCTGGGAAGCAAAAGTGTTCACATTGCTTCACAGAATCGCGTTTGTGCAGAAAACACTAACACTTGTTCAGAAGGAAAGAAAGCACAGAGCGCCAGATTTTATGTTGCCCTGGAGAGCTTGCAGAGCACTGGGGCAAGGCAGGCAGAGAATTCTCTGCTAGCACCTTCTCTGTGCCTGGGAAGCAAAAGTGTTCACATTGCTTCGCAGAATCGCGTTTGTGCAGAAAACACTAACACTTGTTCAGAAGGAAAGAAAGCACAGAGCCCCAGATTTTATGTTGCCCTGGAGAGCTTGCAGAGCACTGGGGAAAGGCAGGCAGAGAATTCCCTGCTAGCACCTTCTCTGTGCCTGGGAAGCAAAAGTGTTCACATTGCTTCGCAGAATCGCTTTTGTGCAGAAAACACTAACACTTGTTCAGAAGGAAAGAAAGCACAGAGCCCCAGATTTTATGTTGCCCTGGAGAGCTTGCAGAGCACTGGGGAAAGGCAGGCAGAGAATTCCCTGCTAGCACCTTCTCTGTGCCTGGGAAGCAAAAGTGTTCGCATTGCTTCACAGAATCGCGTTTGTGCAGAAAACACTAACACTTGTTCAGAAGGAAAGAAAGCACAGAGCGCCAGATTTTATGTTGCCCTGGAGAGCTTGCAGAGCACTGGGGAAAGGCAGGCAGAGAATTCCCTGCTAGCACCTTCTCTGTGCCTGGGAAGCAAAAGTGTTCACATTGCTTCGCAGAATCGCTTTTGTGCAGAAAACACTAACACTTGTTCAGAAGGAAAGAAAGCACAGAGCGCCAGATTTTATGTTGCCCTGGAGAGCTTGCAGAGCACTGGGGCAAGGCAGGCAGAGAATTCCCTGCTAGCACCTTCTCTGTGCCTGGGAAGCAAAAGTGTTCGCATTGCTTCGCAGAATCGCGTTTGTGCAGAAAACACTAACACTTGTTCAGAAGGAAAGAAAGCACAGAGCCCCAGATTTTATGTTGCCCTGGAGAGCTTGCAGAGCACTGGGGAAAGGCAGGCAGAGAATTCCCTGCTAGCACCTTCTCTGTGCCTGGGAAGCAAAAGTGTTCACATTGCTTCGCAGAATCGCGTTTGTGCAGAAAACACTAACACTTGTTCAGAAGGAAAGAAAGCCCAGAGCCCCACATTTTATGTTGCCCTGGAGAGCTTGCAGAGCACTGGGGCAAGGCAGGTAGAGAATTCCCTGCTAGCACCTTCTCTGTGCCTGGGAAGCAAAAGTGTTCACATTGCTTCGCAGAATCGCGTTTGTGCAGAAAACACTAACACTTGTTCAGAAGGAAAGAAAGCACAGAGCGCCAGATTTTATGTTGCCCTGGAGAGCTTGCAGAGCACTGGGGAAAGGCAGGCAGAGAATTCCCTGCTAGCACCTTCTCTGTGCCTGGGAAGCAAAAGTGTTCGCATTGCTTCGCAGAATCGCTTTTGTGCAGAAAACACTAACACTTGTTCAGAAGGAAAGAAAGCACAGAGCCCCAGATTTTATGTTGCCCTGGAGAGCTTGCAGAGCACTGGGGAAAGGCAGGCAGAGAATTCCCTGCTAGCACCTTCTCTGTGCCTGGGAAGCAAAAGTGTTCACATTGCTTCGCAGAATCGCTTTTGTGCAGAAAACACTAACACTTGTTCAGAAGGAAAGAAAGCACAGAGCGCCAGATTTTATGTTGCCCTGGAGAGCTTGCAGAGCACTGGGGAAAGGCAGGCAGAGAATTCCCTGCTAGCACCTTCTCTGTGCCTGGGAAGCAAAAGTGTTCGCATTGCTTCGCAGAATCGCTTTTGTGCAGAAAACACTAACACTTGTTCAGAAGGAAAGACAGCACAGAGCCCCAGATTTTATGTTGCCCTGGAGAGCTTGCAGAGCACTGGGGAAAGGCAGGCAGAGAATTCCCTGCTAGCACCTTCTCTGTGCCTGGGCAGCACAAGTGTTCACATTGCTTCTCAGAATCGCGTTTGTGCAGAAAACACTAACACTTGTTCAGAAGGAAAGAAAGCACAGAGCGCCAGATTTTATGTTGCCCTGGAGAGCTTGCAGAGCACTGGGGAAAGGCAGGCAGAGAATTCCCTGCTAGCACCTTCTCTGTGCCTGGGAAGCAAAAGTGTTCACATTGCTTCGCAGAATCGCGTTTGTGCAGAAAACACTAACACTTGTTCAGAAGGAAAGAAAGCACAGAGCCCCAGATTTTATGTTGCCCTGGAGAGCTTGCAGAGCACTGGGGAAAGGCAGGCAGAGAATTCCCTGCTAGCACCTTCTCTGTGCCTGGGAAGCAAAAGTGTTCACATTGCTTCGCAGAATCGCGTTTGTGCAGAAAACACTAACACTTGTTCAGAAGGAAAGAAAGCACAGAGCGCCAGATTTTATGTTGCCCTGGAGAGCTTGCAGAGCACTGGGGCAAGGCAGGCAGAGAATTCCCTGCTAGCACCTTCTCTGTGCCTGGGAAGGAGAAGTGTTCACATTGCTTCGCAGAATCGCGTTTGTGCAGAAAACACTAACACTTGTTCAGAAGGAAAGAAAGCACAGAGCGCCAGATTTTATGTTGCCCTGGAGAGCTTGCAGAGCACTGGGGAAAGGCAGGCAGAGAATTCCCTGCTAGCACCTTCTCTGTGCCTGGGAAGGAGAAGTGTTCACATTGCTTCGCAGAATCGCGTTTGTGCAGAAAACACTAACACTTGTTCAGAAGGAAAGAAAGCACAGAGCCCCAGATTTTATGTTGCCCTGGAGAGCTTGCAGAGCACTGGGGAAAGGCAGGCAGAGAATTCCCTGCTAGCACCTTCTCTGTGCCTGGGAAGCAAAAGTGTTCACATTGCTTCGCAGAATCGCGTTTGTGCAGAAAACACTAACACTTGTTCAGAAGGAAAGAAAGCACAGAGCGCCAGATTTTATGTTGCCCTGGAGAGCTTGCAGAGCACTGGGGCAAGGCAGGCAGAGAATTCCCTGCTAGCACCTTCTCTGTGCCTGGGAAGGAGAAGTGTTCACATTGCTTCGCAGAATCGCGTTTGTGCAGAAAACACTAACACTTGTTCAGAAGGAAAGAAAGCACAGAGCCCCAGATTTTATGTTGCCCTGGAGAGCTTGCAGAGCACTGGGGAAAGGCAGGCAGAGAATTCCCTGCTAGCACCTTCTCTGTGCCTGGGAAGCAAAAGTGTTCACATTGCTTCGCAGAATCGCTTTTGTGCAGAAAACACTAACACTTGTTCAGAAGGAAAGAAAGCCCAGAGCCCCACATTTTATGTTGCCCTGGAGAGCTTGCAGAGCACTGGGGCAAGGCAGGCAGAGAATTCCCTGCTAGCACCTTCTCTGTGCCTGGGAAGCAAAAGTGTTCACATTGCTTCGCAGAATCGCGTTTGTGCAGAAAACACTAACACTTGTTCAGAAGGAAAGAAAGCACAGAGCGCCAGATTTTATGTTGCCCTGGAGAGCTTGCAGAGCACTGGGGAAAGGCAGGCAGAGAATTCCCTGCTAGCACCTTCTCTGTGCCTGGGAAGCAAAAGTGTTCACATTGCTTCGCAGAATCGCTTTTGTGCAGAAAACACTAACACTTGTTCAGAAGGAAAGAAAGCACAGAGCCCCAGATTTTATGTTGCCCTGGAGAGCTTGCAGAGCACTGGGGAAAGGCAGGCAGAGAATTCCCTGCTAGCACCTTCTCTGTGCCTGGGAAGCAAAAGTGTTCACATTGCTTCGCAGAATCGCTTTTGTGCAGAAAACACTAACACTTGTTCAGAAGGAAAGAAAGCACAGAGCGCCAGATTTTATGTTGCCCTGGAGAGCTTGCAGAGCACTGGGGAAAGGCAGGCAGAGAATTCCCTGCTAGCACCTTCTCTGTGCCTGGGAAGCAAAAGTGTTCGCATTGCTTCGCAGAATCGCTTTTGTGCAGAAAACACTAACACTTGTTCAGAAGGAAAGACAGCACAGAGCCCCAGATTTTATGTTGCCCTGGAGAGCTTGCAGAGCACTGGGGAAAGGCAGGCAGAGAATTCCCTGCTAGCACCTTCTCTGTGCCTGGGCAGCACAAGTGTTCACATTGCTTCTCAGAATCGCGTTTGTGCAGAAAACACTAACACTTGTTCAGAAGGAAAGAAAGCACAGAGCGCCAGATTTTATGTTGCCCTGGAGAGCTTGCAGAGCACTGGGGAAAGGCAGGCAGAGAATTCCCTGCTAGCACCTTCTCTGTGCCTGGGAAGCAAAAGTGTTCACATTGCTTCTCAGAATCGCGTTTGTGCAGAAAACACTAACACTTGTTCAGAAGGAAAGAAAGCACAGAGCCCCAGATTTTATGTTGCCCTGGAGAGCTTGCAGAGCACTGGGGAAAGGCAGGCAGAGAATTCCCTGCTAGCACCTTCTCTGTGCCTGGGAAGCAAAAGTGTTCACATTGCTTCGCAGAATCGCGTTTGTGCAGAAAACACTAACACTTGTTCAGAAGGAAAGAAAGCACAGAGCGCCAGATTTTATGTTGCCCTGGAGAGCTTGCAGAGCACTGGGGCAAGGCAGGCAGAGAATTCCCTGCTAGCACCTTCTCTGTGCCTGGGAAGCAAAAGTGTTCACATTGCTTCGCAGAATCGCGTTTGTGCAGAAAACACTAACACTTGTTCAGAAGGAAAGAAAGCACAGAGCGCCAGATTTTATGTTGCCCTGGAGAGCTTGCAGAGCACTGGGGAAAGGCAGGCAGAGAATTCCCTGCTAGCACCTTCTCTGTGCCTGGGAAGGAGAAGTGTTCACATTGCTTCGCAGAATCGCGTTTGTGCAGAAAACACTAACACTTGTTCAGAAGGAAAGAAAGCACAGAGCCCCAGATTTTATGTTGCCCTGGAGAGCTTGCAGAGCACTGGGGAAAGGCAGGCAGAGAATTCCCTGCTAGCACCTTCTCTGTGCCTGGGAAGCAAAAGTGTTCACATTGCTTCGCAGAATCGCGTTTGTGCAGAAAACACTAACACTTGTTCAGAAGGAAAGAAAGCACAGAGCGCCAGATTTTATGTTGCCCTGGAGAGCTTGCAGAGCACTGGGGCAAGGCAGGCAGAGAATTCCCTGCTAGCACCTTCTCTGTGCCTGGGAAGGAGAAGTGTTCACATTGCTTCGCAGAATCGCGTTTGTGCAGAAAACACTAACACTTGTTCAGAAGGAAAGAAAGCACAGAGCCCCAGATTTTATGTTGCCCTGGAGAGCTTGCAGAGCACTGGGGAAAGGCAGGCAGAGAATTCCCTGCTAGCACCTTCTCTGTGCCTGGGAAGCAAAAGTGTTCACATTGCTTCGCAGAATCGCTTTTGTGCAGAAAACACTAACACTTGTTCAGAAGGAAAGAAAGCACAGAGCCCCAGATTTTATGTTGCCCTGGAGAGCTTGCAGAGCACTGGGGAAAGGCAGGCAGAGAATTCCCTGCTAGCACCTTCTCTGTGCCTGGGAAGCAAAAGTGTTCGCATTGCTTCGCAGAATCGCTTTTGTGCAGAAAACACTAACACTTGTTCAGAAGGAAAGACAGCACAGAGCCCCAGATTTTATGTTGCCCTGGAGAGCTTGCAGAGCACTGGGGAAAGGCAGGCAGAGAATTCCCTGCTAGCACCTTCTCTGTGCCTGGGCAGCACAAGTGTTCACATTGCTTCTCAGAATCGCGTTTGTGCAGAAAACACTAACACTTGTTCAGAAGGAAAGAAAGCACAGAGCGCCAGATTTTATGTTGCCCTGGAGAGCTTGCAGAGCACTGGGGAAAGGCAGGCAGAGAATTCCCTGCTAGCACCTTCTCTGTGCCTGGGAAGCAAAAGTGTTCACATTGCTTCGCAGAATCGCGTTTGTGCAGAAAACACTAACACTTGTTCAGAAGGAAAGAAAGCACAGAGCCCCAGATTTTATGTTGCCCTGGAGAGCTTGCAGAGCACTGGGGAAAGGCAGGCAGAGAATTCCCTGCTAGCACCTTCTCTGTGCCTGGGAAGCAAAAGTGTTCACATTGCTTCGCAGAATCGCGTTTGTGCAGAAAACACTAACACTTGTTCAGAAGGAAAGAAAGCACAGAGCGCCAGATTTTATGTTGCCCTGGAGAGCTTGCAGAGCACTGGGGCAAGGCAGGCAGAGAATTCCCTGCTAGCACCTTCTCTGTGCCTGGGAAGCAAAAGTGTTCACATTGCTTCGCAGAATCGCGTTTGTGCAGAAAACACTAACACTTGTTCAGAAGGAAAGAAAGCACAGAGCCCCAGATTTTATGTTGCCCTGGAGAGCTTGCAGAGCACTGGGGAAAGGCAGGCAGAGAATTCCCTGCTAGCACCTTCTCTGTGCCTGGGAAGCAAAAGTGTTCACATTGCTTCGCAGAATCGCGTTTGTGCAGAAAACACTAACACTTGTTCAGAAGGAAAGAAAGCACAGAGCCCCAGATTTTATGTTGCCCTGGAGAGCTTGCAGAGCACTGGGGAAAGGCAGGCAGAGAATTCCCTGCTAGCACCTTCTCTGTGCCTGGGAAGCAAAAGTGTTCACATTGCTTCGCAGAATCGCGTTTGTGCAGAAAACACTAACACTTGTTCAGAAGGAAAGAAAGCACAGAGCGCCAGATTTTATGTTGCCCTGGAGAGCTTGCAGAGCACTGGGGCAAGGCAGGCAGAGAATTCCCTGCTAGCACCTTCTCTGTGCCTGGGAAGGAGAAGTGTTCACATTGCTTCGCAGAATCGCGTTTGTGCAGAAAACACTAACACTTGTTCAGAAGGAAAGAAAGCACAGAGCCCCAGATTTTATGTTGCCCTGGAGAGCTTGCAGAGCACTGGGGAAAGGCAGGCAGAGAATTCCCTGCTAGCACCTTCTCTGTGCCTGGGAAGCAAAAGTGTTCACATTGCTTCGCAGAATCGCTTTTGTGCAGAAAACACTAACACTTGTTCAGAAGGAAAGAAAGCACAGAGCCCCAGATTTTATGTTGCCCTGGAGAGCTTGCAGAGCACTGGGGAAAGGCAGGCAGAGAATTCCCTGCTAGCACCTTCTCTGTGCCTGGGAAGCAAAAGTGTTCGCATTGCTTCGCAGAATCGCTTTTGTGCAGAAAACACTAACACTTGTTCAGAAGGAAAGACAGCACAGAGCCCCAGATTTTATGTTGCCCTGGAGAGCTTGCAGAGCACTGGGGAAAGGCAGGCAGAGAATTCCCTGCTAGCACCTTCTCTGTGCCTGGGCAGCACAAGTGTTCACATTGCTTCTCAGAATCGCGTTTGTGCAGAAAACACTAACACTTGTTCAGAAGGAAAGAAAGCACAGAGCGCCAGATTTTATGTTGCCCTGGAGAGCTTGCAGAGCACTGGGGAAAGGCAGGCAGAGAATTCCCTGCTAGCACCTTCTCTGTGCCTGGGAAGCAAAAGTGTTCACATTGCTTCGCAGAATCGCGTTTGTGCAGAAAACACTAACACTTGTTCAGAAGGAAAGAAAGCACAGAGCCCCAGATTTTATGTTGCCCTGGAGAGCTTGCAGAGCACTGGGGAAAGGCAGGCAGAGAATTCCCTGCTAGCACCTTCTCTGTGCCTGGGAAGCAAAAGTGTTCACATTGCTTCGCAGAATCGCTTTTGTGCAGAAAACACTAACACTTGTTCAGAAGGAAAGAAAGCACAGAGCCCCAGATTTTATGTTGCCCTGGAGAGCTTGCAGAGCACTGGGGAAAGGCAGGCAGAGAATTCCCTGCTAGCACCTTCTCTGTGCCTGGGAAGCAAAAGTGTTCACATTGCTTCGCAGAATCGCTTTTGTGCAGAAAACACTAACACTTGTTCAGAAGGAAAGAAAGCACAGAGCGCCAGATTTTATGTTGCCCTGGAGAGCTTGCAGAGCACTGGGGCAAGGCAGGCAGAGAATTCCCTGCTAGCACCTTCTCTGTGCCTGGGAAGGAGAAGTGTTCACATTGCTTCGCAGAATCGCGTTTGTGCAGAAAACACTAACACTTGTTCAGAAGGAAAGAAAGCACAGAGCCCCAGATTTTATGTTGCCCTGGAGAGCTTGCAGAGCACTGGGGAAAGGCAGGCAGAGAATTCCCTGCTAGCACCTTCTCTGTGCCTGGGAAGCAAAAGTGTTCACATTGCTTCGCAGAATCGCTTTTGTGCAGAAAACACTAACACTTGTTCAGAAGGAAAGAAAGCACAGAGCCCCAGATTTTATGTTGCCCTGGAGAGCTTGCAGAGCACTGGGGAAAGGCAGGCAGAGAATTCCCTGCTAGCACCTTCTCTGTGCCTGGGAAGCAAAAGTGTTCACATTGCTTCGCAGAATCGCTTTTGTGCAGAAAACACTAACACTTGTTCAGAAGGAAAGAAAGCACAGAGCCCCAGATTTTATGTTGCCCTGGAGAGCTTGCAGAGCACTGGGGCAAGGCAGGCAGAGAATTCCCTGCTAGCACCTTCTCTGTGCCTGGGAAGCAAAAGTGTTCGCATTGCTTCGCAGAATCGCTTTTGTGCAGAAAACACTAACACTTGTTCAGAAGGAAAGACAGCACAGAGCCCCAGATTTTATGTTGCCCTGGAGAGCTTGCAGAGCACTGGGGAAAGGCAGGCAGAGAATTCCCTGCTAGCACCTTCTCTGTGCCTGGGCAGCACAAGTGTTCACATTGCTTCTCAGAATCGCGTTTGTGCAGAAAACACTAACACTTGTTCAGAAGGAAAGAAAGCACAGAGCGCCAGATTTTATGTTGCCCTGGAGAGCTTGCAGAGCACTGGGGAAAGGCAGGCAGAGAATTCCCTGCTAGCACCTTCTCTGTGCCTGGGAAGCAAAAGTGTTCACATTGCTTCGCAGAATCGCGTTTGTGCAGAAAACACTAACACTTGTTCAGAAGGAAAGAAAGCACAGAGCGCCAGATTTTATGTTGCCCTGGAGAGCTTGCAGAGCACTGGGGAAAGGCAGGCAGAGAATTCCCTGCTAGCACCTTCTCTGTGCCTGGGAAGCAAAAGTGTTCACATTGCTTCGCAGAATCGCTTTTGTGCAGAAAACACTAACACTTGTTCAGAAGGAAAGAAAGCACAGAGCCCCAGATTTTATGTTGCCCTGGAGAGCTTGCAGAGCACTGGGGAAAGGCAGGCAGAGAATTCCCTGCTAGCACCTTCTCTGTGCCTGGGAAGCAAAAGTGTTCACATTGCTTCGCAGAATCGCTTTTGTGCAGAAAACACTAACACTTGTTCAGAAGGAAAGAAAGCACAGAGCGCCAGATTTTATGTTGCCCTGGAGAGCTTGCAGAGCACTGGGGCAAGGCAGGCAGAGAATTCCCTGCTAGCACCTTCTCTGTGCCTGGGAAGGAGAAGTGTTCACATTGCTTCTCAGAATCGCTTTTGTGCAGAAAACACTAACACTTGTTCAGAAGGAAAGAAAGCACAGAGCCCCAGATTTTATGTTGCCCTGGAGAGCTTGCAGACCACTGGGGAAAGGCAGGCAGAGAATTCCCTGCTAGCACCTTCTCTGTGCCTGGGAAGCAAAAGTGTTCACATTGCTTCGCAGAATCGCTTTTGTGCAGAAAACACTAACACTTGTTCAGAAGGAAAGAAAGCACAGAGCCCCAGATTTTATGTTGCCCTGGAGAGCTTGCAGAGCACTGGGGAAAGGCAGGCAGAGAATTCCCTGCTAGCACCTTCTCTGTGCCTGGGAAGCAAAAGTGTTCACATTGCTTCGCAGAATCGCTTTTGTGCAGAAAACACTAACACTTGTTCAGAAGGAAAGAAAGCACAGAGCCCCAGATTTTATGTTGCCCTGGAGAGCTTGCAGAGCACTGGGGAAAGGCAGGCAGAGAATTCCCTGCTAGCACCTTCTCTGTGCCTGGGAAGCAAAAGTGTTCGCATTGCTTCGCAGAATCGCTTTTGTGCAGAAAACACTAACACTTGTTCAGAAGGAAAGACAGCACAGAGCCCCAGATTTTATGTTGCCCTGGAGAGCTTGCAGAGCACTGGGGAAAGGCAGGCAGAGAATTCCCTGCTAGCACCTTCTCTGTGCCTGGGCAGCACAAGTGTTCACATTGCTTCTCAGAATCGCGTTTGTGCAGAAAACACTAACACTTGTTCAGAAGGAAAGAAAGCACAGAGCGCCAGATTTTATGTTGCCCTGGAGAGCTTGCAGAGCACTGGGGAAAGGCAGGCAGAGAATTCCCTGCTAGCACCTTCTCTGTGCCTGGGAAGCAAAAGTGTTCACATTGCTTCGCAGAATCGCGTTTGTGCAGAAAACACTAACACTTGTTCAGAAGGAAAGAAAGCACAGAGCGCCAGATTTTATGTTGCCCTGGAGAGCTTGCAGAGCACTGGGGAAAGGCAGGCAGAGAATTCCCTGCTAGCACCTTCTCTGTGCCTGGGAAGCAAAAGTGTTCACATTGCTTCGCAGAATCGCTTTTGTGCAGAAAACACTAACACTTGTTCAGAAGGAAAGAAAGCACAGAGCCCCAGATTTTATGTTGCCCTGGAGAGCTTGCAGAGCACTGGGGAAAGGCAGGCAGAGAATTCCCTGCTAGCACCTTCTCTGTGCCTGGGAAGCAAAAGTGTTCACATTGCTTCGCAGAATCGCTTTTGTGCAGAAAACACTAACACTTGTTCAGAAGGAAAGAAAGCACAGAGCGCCAGATTTTATGTTGCCCTGGAGAGCTTGCAGAGCACTGGGGCAAGGCAGGCAGAGAATTCCCTGCTAGCACCTTCTCTGTGCCTGGGAAGGAGAAGTGTTCACATTGCTTCGCAGAATCGCGTTTGTGCAGAAAACACTAACACTTGTTCAGAAGGAAAGAAAGCACAGAGCCCCAGATTTTATGTTGCCCTGGAGAGCTTGCAGAGCACTGGGGAAAGGCAGGCAGAGAATTCCCTGCTAGCACCTTCTCTGTGCCTGGGAAGCAAAAGTGTTCACATTGCTTCGCAGAATCGCTTTTGTGCAGAAAACACTAACACTTGTTCAGAAGGAAAGAAAGCACAGAGCCCCAGATTTTATGTTGCCCTGGAGAGCTTGCAGAGCACTGGGGAAAGGCAGGCAGAGAATTCCCTGCTAGCACCTTCTCTGTGCCTGGGAAGCAAAAGTGTTCACATTGCTTCGCAGAATCGCTTTTGTGCAGAAAACACTAACACTTGTTCAGAAGGAAAGAAAGCACAGAGCCCCAGATTTTATGTTGCCCTGGAGAGCTTGCAGAGCACTGGGGAAAGGCAGGCAGAGAATTCCCTGCTAGCACCTTCTCTGTGCCTGGGAAGCAAAAGTGTTCGCATTGATTCGCAGAATCGCTTTTGTGCAGAAAACACTAACACTTGTTCAGAAGGAAAGACAGCACAGAGCCCCAGATTTTATGTTGCCCTGGAGAGCTTGCAGAGCACTGGGGAAAGGCAGGCAGAGAATTCCCTGCTAGCACCTTCTCTGTGCCTGGGAAGCAAAAGTGTTCACATTGCTTCGCAGAATCGCTTTTGTGCAGAAAACACTAACACTTGTTCAGAAGGAAAGAAAGCACAGAGCCCCAGATTTTATGTTGCCCTGGAGAGCTTGCAGAGCACTGGGGAAAGGCAGGCAGAGAATTCCCTGCTAGCACCTTCTCTGTGCCTGGGAAGCAAAAGTGTTCGCATTGCTTCGCAGAATCGCTTTTGTGCAGAAAACACTAACACTTGTTCAGAAGGAAAGAAAGCACAGAGCCCCAGATTTTATGTTGCCCTGGAGAGCTTGCAGAGCACTGGGGAAAGGCAGGCAGAGAATTCCCTGCTAGCACCTTCTCTGTGCCTGGGCAGCACAAGTGTTCACATTGCTTCTCAGAATCGCGTTTGTGCAGAAAACACTAACACTTGTTCAGAAGGAAAGAAAGCACAGAGCGCCAGATTTTATGTTGCCCTGGAGAGCTTGCAGAGCACTGGGGAAAGGCAGGCAGAGAATTCCCTGCTAGCACCTTCTCTGTGCCTGGGAAGCAAAAGTGTTCACATTGCTTCGCAGAATCGCTTTTGTGCAGAAAACACTAACACTTGTTCAGAAGGAAAGAAAGCACAGAGCCCCAGATTTTATGTTGCCCTGGAGAGCTTGCAGAGCACTGGGGAAAGGCAGGCAGAGAATTCCCTGCTAGCACCTTCTCTGTGCCTGGGAAGCAAAAGTGTTCACATTGCTTCTCAGAATCGCGTTTGTGCAGAAAACACTAACACTTGTTCAGAAGGAAAGAAAGCACAGAGCGCCAGATTTTATGTTGCCCTGGAGAGCTTGCAGAGCACTGGGGCAAGGCAGGCAGAGAATTCCCTGCTAGCACCTTCTCTGTGCCTGGGAAGCAAAAGTGTTCACATTGCTTCACAGAATCGCGTTTGTGCAGAAAACACTAACACTTGTTCAGAAGGAAAGAAAGCACAGAGCGCCAGATTTTATGTTGCCCTGGAGAGCTTGCAGAGCACTGGGGCAAGGCAGGCAGAGAATTCTCTGCTAGCACCTTCTCTGTGCCTGGGAAGCAAAAGTGTTCACATTGCTTCGCAGAATCGCGTTTGTGCAGAAAACACTAACACTTGTTCAGAAGGAAAGAAAGCACAGAGCCCCACATTTTATGTTGCCCTGGAGAGCTTGCAGAGCACTGGGGAAAGGCAGGCAGAGAATTCCCTGCTAGCACCTTCTCTGTGCCTGGGCAGCAAAAGTGTTCACATTGCTTCGCAGAATCGCGTTTGTGCAGAAAACACTAACACTTGTTCAGAAGGAAAGAAAGCACAGAGCCCCAGATTTTATGTTGCCCTGGAGAGCTTGCAGAGCACTGGGGAAAGGCAGGCAGAGAATTCCCTGCTAGCACCTTCTCTGTGCCTGGGAAGCAAAAGTGTTCACATTGCTTCGCAGAATCGCGTTTGTGCAGAAAACACTAACACTTGTTCAGAAGGAAAGAAAGCACAGAGCGCCAGATTTTATGTTGCCCTGGAGAGCTTGCAGAGCACTGGGGAAAGGCAGGCAGAGAATTCCCTGCTAGCACCTTCTCTGTGCCTGGGAAGCAAAAGTGTTCACATTGCTTCGCAGAATCGCTTTTGTGCAGAAAACACTAACACTTGTTCAGAAGGAAAGAAAGCACAGAGCGCCAGATTTTATGTTGCCCTGGAGAGCTTGCAGAGCACTGGGGCAAGGCAGGCAGAGAATTCCCTGCTAGCACCTTCTCTGTGCCTGGGAAGCAAAAGTGTTCACATTGCTTCGCAGAATCGCGTTTGTGCAGAAAACACTAACACTTGTTCAGAAGGAAAGAAAGCCCAGAGCCCCACATTTTATGTTGCCCTGGAGAGCTTGCAGAGCACTGGGGAAAGGCAGGCAGAGAATTCCCTGCTAGCACCTTCTCTGTGCCTGGGAAGCAAAAGTGTTCACATTGCTTCGCAGAATCGCGTTTGTGCAGAAAACACTAACACTTGTTCAGAAGGAAAGAAAGCACAGAGCGCCAGATTTTATGTTGCCCTGGAGAGCTTGCAGAGCACTGGGGAAAGGCAGGCAGAGAATTCCCTGCTAGCACCTTCTCTGTGCCTGGGAAGCAAAAGTGTTCACATTGCTTCTCAGAATCGCTTTTGTGCAGAAAACACTAACACTTGTTCAGAAGGAAAGAAAGCACAGAGCCCCAGATTTTATGTTGCCCTGGAGAGCTTGCAGAGCACTGGGGAAAGGCAGGCAGAGAATTCCCTGCTAGCACCTTCTCTGTGCCTGGGAAGCAAAAGTGTTCACATTGCTTCGCAGAATCGCGTTTGTGCAGAAAACACTAACACTTGTTCAGAAGGAAAGAAAGCACAGAGCGCCAGATTTTATGTTGCCCTGGAGAGCTTGCAGAGCACTGGGGCAAGGCAGGCAGAGAATTCCCTGCTAGCACCTTCTCTGTGCCTGGGAAGCAAAAGTGTTCACATTGCTTCGCAGAATCGCGTTTGTGCAGAAAACACTAACACTTGTTCAGAAGGAAAGAAAGCACAGAGCCCCAGATTTTATGTTGCCCTGGAGAGCTTGCAGAGCACTGGGGAAAGGCAGGCAGAGAATTCCCTGCTAGCACCTTCTCTGTGCCTGGGAAGCAAAAGTGTTCACATTGCTTCGCAGAATCGCGTTTGTGCAGAAAACACTAACACTTGTTCAGAAGGAAAGAAAGCACAGAGCCCCAGATTTTATGTTGCCCTGGAGAGCTTGCAGAGCACTGGGGAAAGGCAGGCAGAGAATTCCCTGCTAGCACCTTCTCTGTGCCTGGGAAGCAAAGTGTTCACATTGCTTCGCAGAATCGCGTTTGTGCAGAAAACACTAACACTTGTTCAGAAGGAAAGAAAGCACAGAGCCCCAGATTTTATGTTGCCCTGGAGAGCTTGCAGAGCACTGGGGAAAGGCAG
Source organism: Strix occidentalis (assembly GCA_030819815.1). Lineage (NCBI taxonomy): Eukaryota > Metazoa > Chordata > Aves > Strigiformes > Strigidae > Strix > Strix occidentalis. Next base: position 80,799 of record JASWHU010000199.1, read on the forward strand.
GCAGAGAATTCCCTGCTAGCACCTTCTCTGTGCCTGGGAAGCAAAAGTGTTCACATTGCTTCGCAGAATCGCGTTTGTGCAGAAAACACTAACACTTGTTCAGAAGGAAAGAAAGCACAGAGCCCCAGATTTTATGTTGCCCTGGAGAGCTTGCAGAGCACTGGGGAAAGGCAGGCAGAGAATTCCCTGCTAGCACCTTCTCTGTGCCTGGGAAGCAAAAGTGTTCACATTGCTTCGCAGAATCGCGTTTGTGCAGAAAACACTAACACTTGTTCAGAAGGAAAGAAAGCACAGAGCCCCAGATTTTATGTTGCCCTGGAGAGCTTGCAGAGCACTGGGGCAAGGCAGGCAGAGAATTCCCTGCTAGCACCTTCTCTGTGCCTGGGAAGCAAAAGTGTTCACATTGCTTCGCAGAATCGCGTTTGTGCAGAAAACACTAACACTTGTTCAGAAGGAAAGAAAGCACAGAGCCCCAGATTTTATGTTGCCCTGGAGAGCTTGCAGAGCACTGGGGAAAGGCAGGCAGAGAATTCCCTGCTAGCACCTTCTCTGTGCCTGGGAAGCAAAAGTGTTCACATTGCTTCGCAGAATCGCGTTTGTGCAGAAAACACTAACACTTGTTCAGAAGGAAAGAAAGCACAGAGCCCCAGATTTTATGTTGCCCTGGAGAGCTTGCAGAGCACTGGGGAAAGGCAGGCAGAGAATTCCCTGCTAGCACCTTCTCTGTGCCTGGGAAGCAAAAGTGTTCACATTGCTTCGCAGAATCGCGTTTGTGCAGAAAACACTAACACTTGTTCAGAAGGAAAGAAAGCACAGAGCCCCAGATTTTATGTTGCCCTGGAGAGCTTGCAGAGCACTGGGGAAAGGCAGGCAGAGAATTCCCTGCTAGCACCTTCTCTGTGCCTGGGAAGCAAAAGTGTTCACATTGCTTCGCAGAATCGCGTTTGTGCAGAAAACACTAACACTTGTTCAGAAGGAAAGAAAACACAGAGCGCCAGATTTTATGTTGCCCTGGAGAGCTTGCAGAGCACTGGGGCAAGGCAGGCAGAGAATTCCCTGCTAGCACCTTCTCTGTGCCTGGGAAGGAGAAGTGTTCACATTGCTTCGCAGAATCGCGTTTGTGCAGAAAACACTAACACTTGTTCAGAAGGAAAGAAAGCACAGAGCCCCAGATTTTATGTTGCCCTGGAGAGCTTGCAGAGCACTGGGGAAAGGCAGGCAGAGAATTCCCTGCTAGCACCTTCTCTGTGCCTGGGAAGCACAAGTGTTCACATTGCTTCGCAGAATCGCGTTTGTGCAGAAAACACTAACACTTGTTCAGAAGGAAAGAAAGCACAGAGCGCCAGATTTTATGTTGCCCTGGAGAGCTTGCAGAGCACTGGGGCAAGGCAGGCAGAGAATTCCCTGCTAGCACCTTCTCTGTGCCTGGGAAGCACAAGTGTTCACATTGCTTCGCAGAATCGCGTTTGTGCAGAAAACACTAACACTTGTTCAGAAGGAAAGAAAGCACAGAGCCCCAGATTTTATGTTGCCCTGGAGAGCTTGCAGAGCACTGGGGAAAGGCAGGCAGAGAATTCCCTGCTAGCACCTTCTCTGTGCCTGGGAAGCAAAAGTGTTCACATTGCTTCGCAGAATCGCGTTTGTGCAGAAAACACTAACACTTGTTCAGAAGGAAAGAAAGCACAGAGCGCCAGATTTTATGTTGCCCTGGAGAGCTTGCAGAGCACTGGGGCAAGGCAGGCAGAGAATTCCCTGCTAGCACCTTCTCTGTGCCTGGGAAGCAAAAGTGTTCACATTGCTTCGCAGAATCGCGTTTGTGCAGAAAACACTAACACTTGTTCAGAAGGAAAGAAAGCACAGAGCCCCAGATTTTATGTTGCCCTGGAGAGCTTGCAGAGCACTGGGGAAAGGCAGGCAGAGAATTCCCTGCTAGCACCTTCTCTGTGCCTGGGAAGCACAAGTGTTCACATTGCTTCGCAGAATCGCGTTTGTGCAGAAAACACTAACACTTGTTCAGAAGGAAAGAAAGCACAGAGCCCCAGATTTTATGTTGCCCTGGAGAGCTTGCAGAGCACTGGGGAAAGGCAGGCAGAGAATTCCCTGCTAGCACCTTCTCTGTGCCTGGGAAGCACAAGTGTTCACATTGCTTCGCAGAATCGCGTTTGTGCAGAAAACACTAACACTTGTTCAGAAGGAAAGAAAGCACAGAGCCCCAGATTTTATGTTGCCCTGGAGAGCTTGCAGAGCACTGGGGCAAGGCAGGCAGAGAATTCCCTGCTAGCACCTTCTCTGTGCCTGGGAAGCAAAAGTGTTCACATTGCTTCGCAGAATCGCGTTTGTGCAGAAAACACTAACACTTGTTCAGAAGGAAAGAAAGCACAGAGCCCCAGATTTTATGTTGCCCTGGAGAGCTTGCAGAGCACTGGGGAAAGGCAGGCAGAGAATTCCCTGCTAGCACCTTCTCTGTGCCTGGGAAGCACAAGTGTTCACATTGCTTCGCAGAATCGCGTTTGTGCAGAAAACACTAACACTTGTTCAGAAGGAAAGAAAGCACAGAGCCCCAGATTTTATGTTGCCCTGGAGAGCTTGCAGAGCACTGGGGAAAGGCAGGCAGAGAATTCCCTGCTAGCACCTTCTCTGTGCCTGGGAAGCAAAAGTGTTCACATTGCTTCTCAGAATCGCGTTTGTGCAGAAAACACTAACACTTGTTCAGAAGGAAAGAAAGCACAGAGCCCCAGATTTTATGTTGCCCTGGAGAGCTTGCAGAGCACTGGGGAAAGGCAGGCAGAGAATTCCCTGCTAGCACCTTCTCTGTGCCTGGGAAGCAAAAGTGTTCACATTGCTTCGCAGAATCGCTTTTGTGCAGAAAACACTAACACTTGTTCAGAAGGAAAGAAAGCACAGAGCCCCAGATTTTATGTTGCCCTGGAGAGCTTGCAGAGCACTGGGGAAAGGCAGGCAGAGAATTCCCTGCTAGCACCTTCTCTGTGCCCGGGAAGCAAAAGTGTTCACATTGCTTCGCAGAATCGCGTTTGTGCAGAAAACACTAACACTTGTTCAGAAGGAAAGAAAGCACAGAGCGCCAGATTTTATGTTGCCCTGGAGAGCTTGCAGAGCACTGGGGCAAGGCAGGCAGAGAATTCCCTGCTAGCACCTTCTCTGTGCCTGGGAAGCAAAAGTGTTCACATTGCTTCGCAGAATCGCGTTTGTGCAGAAAACACTAACACTTGTTCAGAAGGAAAGAAAGCACAGAGCCCCAGATTTTATGTTGCCCTGGAGAGCTTGCAGAGCACTGGGGAAAGGCAGGCAGAGAATTCCCTGCTAGCACCTTCTCTGTGCCTGGGAAGCACAAGTGTTCACATTGCTTCGCAGAATCGCGTTTGTGCAGAAAACACTAACACTTGTTCAGAAGGAAAGAAAGCACAGAGCGCCAGATTTTATGTTGCCCTGGAGAGCTTGCAGAGCACTGGGGAAAGGCAGGCAGAGAATTCCCTGCTAGCACCTTCTCTGTGCCTGGGAAGCAAAAGTGTTCACATTGCTTCGCAGAATCGCGTTTGTGCAGAAAACACTAACACTTGTTCAGAAGGAAAGAAAGCACAGAGCCCCAGATTTTATGTTGCCCTGGAGAGCTTGCAGAGCACTGGGGAAAGGCAGGCAGAGAATTCCCTGCTAGCACCTTCTCTGTGCCTGGGAAGCAAAAGTGTTCACATTGCTTCGCAGAATCGCGTTTGTGCAGAAAACACTAACACTTGTTCAGAAGGAAAGAAAGCACAGAGCCCCAGATTTTATGTTGCCCTGGAGAGCTTGCAGAGCACTGGGGAAAGGCAGGCAGAGAATTCCCTGCTAGCACCTTCTCTGTGCCTGGGAAGCAAAAGTGTTCACATTGCTTCGCAGAATCGCGTTTGTGCAGAAAACACTAACACTTGTTCAGAAGGAAAGAAAACACAGAGCGCCAGATTTTATGTTGCCCTGGAGAGCTTGCAGAGCACTGGGGCAAGGCAGGCAGAGAATTCCCTGCTAGCACCTTCTCTGTGCCTGGGAAGGAGAAGTGTTCACATTGCTTCGCAGAATCGCGTTTGTGCAGAAAACACTAACACTTGTTCAGAAGGAAAGAAAGCACAGAGCCCCAGATTTTATGTTGCCCTGGAGAGCTTGCAGAGCACTGGGGAAAGGCAGGCAGAGAATTCCCTGCTAGCACCTTCTCTGTGCCTGGGAAGCACAAGTGTTCACATTGCTTCGCAGAATCGCGTTTGTGCAGAAAACACTAACACTTGTTCAGAAGGAAAGAAAGCACAGAGCGCCAGATTTTATGTTGCCCTGGAGAGCTTGCAGAGCACTGGGGAAAGGCAGGCAGAGAATTCCCTGCTAGCACCTTCTCTGTGCCTGGGAAGCACAAGTGTTCACATTGCTTCGCAGAATCGCGTTTGTGCAGAAAACACTAACACTTGTTCAGAAGGAAAGAAAGCACAGAGCCCCAGATTTTATGTTGCCCTGGAGAGCTTGCAGAGCACTGGGGAAAGGCAGGCAGAGAATTCCCTGCTAGCACCTTCTCTGTGCCTGGGAAGCAAAAGTGTTCACATTGCTTCGCAGAATCGCGTTTGTGCAGAAAACACTAACACTTGTTCAGAAGGAAAGAAAGCACAGAGCCCCAGATTTTATGTTGCCCTGGAGAGCTTGCAGAGCACTGGGGCAAGGCAGGCAGAGAATTCCCTGCTAGCACCTTCTCTGTGCCTGGGAAGCAAAAGTGTTCACATTGCTTCGCAGAATCGCGTTTGTGCAGAAAACACTAACACTTGTTCAGAAGGAAAGAAAGCACAGAGCCCCAGATTTTATGTTGCCCTGGAGAGCTTGCAGAGCACTGGGGAAAGGCAGGCAGAGAATTCCCTGCTAGCACCTTCTCTGTGCCTGGGAAGCACAAGTGTTCACATTGCTTCGCAGAATCGCGTTTGTGCAGAAAACACTAACACTTGTTCAGAAGGAAAGAAAGCACAGAGCCCCAGATTTTATGTTGCCCTGGAGAGCTTGCAGAGCACTGGGGAAAGGCAGGCAGAGAATTCCCTGCTAGCACCTTCTCTGTGCCTGGGAAGCACAAGTGTTCACATTGCTTCGCAGAATCGCGTTTGTGCAGAAAACACTAACACTTGTTCAGAAGGAAAGAAAGCACAGAGCCCCAGATTTTATGTTGCCCTGGAGAGCTTGCAGAGCACTGGGGCAAGGCAGGCAGAGAATTCCCTGCTAGCACCTTCTCTGTGCCTGGGAAGCAAAAGTGTTCACATTGCTTCGCAGAATCGCGTTTGTGCAGAAAACACTAACACTTGTTCAGAAGGAAAGAAAGCACAGAGCCCCAGATTTTATGTTGCCCTGGAGAGCTTGCAGAGCACTGGGGCAAGGCAGGCAGAGAATTCCCTGCTAGCACCTTCTCTGTGCCTGGGAAGCAAAAGTGTTCACATTGCTTCGCAGAATCGCGTTTGTGCAGAAAACACTAACACTTGTTCAGAAGGAAAGAAAGCACAGAGCCCCAGATTTTATGTTGCCCTGGAGAGCTTGCAGAGCACTGGGGAAAGGCAGGCAGAGAATTCCCTGCTAGCACCTTCTCTGTGCCCGGGAAGCAAAAGTGTTCACATTGCTTCGCAGAATCGCGTTTGTGCAGAAAACACTAACACTTGTTCAGAAGGAAAGAAAGCACAGAGCGCCAGATTTTATGTTGCCCTGGAGAGCTTGCAGAGCACTGGGGCAAGGCAGGCAGAGAATTCCCTGCTAGCACCTTCTCTGTGCCTGGGAAGCAAAAGTGTTCACATTGCTTCGCAGAATCGCGTTTGTGCAGAAAACACTAACACTTGTTCAGAAGGAAAGAAAGCACAGAGCGCCAGATTTTATGTTGCCCTGGAGAGCTTGCAGAGCACTGGGGAAAGGCAGGCAGAGAATTCCCTGCTAGCACCTTCTCTGTGCCTGGGAAGCACAAGTGTTCACATTGCTTCGCAGAATCGCGTTTGTGCAGAAAACACTAACACTTGTTCAGAAGGAAAGAAAGCACAGAGCCCCAGATTTTATGTTGCCCTGGAGAGCTTGCAGAGCACTGGGGAAAGGCAGGCAGAGAATTCCCTGCTAGCACCTTCTCTGTGCCTGGGAAGCACAAGTGTTCACATTGCTTCGCAGAATCGCGTTTGTGCAGAAAACACTAACACTTGTTCAGAAGGAAAGAAAGCACAGAGCCCCAGATTTTATGTTGCCCTGGAGAGCTTGCAGAGCACTGGGGCAAGGCAGGCAGAGAATTCCCTGCTAGCACCTTCTCTGTGCCTGGGAAGCAAAAGTGTTCACATTGCTTCGCAGAATCGCGTTTGTGCAGAAAACACTAACACTTGTTCAGAAGGAAAGAAAGCACAGAGCCCCAGATTTTATGTTGCCCTGGAGAGCTTGCAGAGCACTGGGGAAAGGCAGGCAGAGAATTCCCTGCTAGCACCTTCTCTGTGCCTGGGAAGCAAAAGTGTTCACATTGCTTCGCAGAATCGCGTTTGTGCAGAAAACACTAACACTTGTTCAGAAGGAAAGAAAGCACAGAGCCCCAGATTTTATGTTGCCCTGGAGAGCTTGCAGAGCACTGGGGAAAGGCAGGCAGAGAATTCCCTGCTAGCACCTTCTCTGTGCCTGGGAAGCACAAGTGTTCACATTGCTTCGCAGAATCGCGTTTGTGCAGAAAACACTAACACTTGTTCAGAAGGAAAGAAAGCACAGAGCCCCAGATTTTATGTTGCCCTGGAGAGCTTGCAGAGCACTGGGGAAAGGCAGGCAGAGAATTCCCTGCTAGCACCTTCTCTGTGCCTGGGAAGCAAAAGTGTTCACATTGCTTCTCAGAATCGCGTTTGTGCAGAAAACACTAACACTTGTTCAGAAGGAAAGAAAGCACAGAGCCCCAGATTTTATGTTGCCCTGGAGAGCTTGCAGAGCACTGGGGAAAGGCAGGCAGAGAATTCCCTGCTAGCACCTTCTCTGTGCCTGGGAAGCAAAAGTGTTCACATTGCTTCGCAGAATCGCTTTTGTGCAGAAAACACTAACACTTGTTCAGAAGGAAAGAAAGCACAGAGCCCCAGATTTTATGTTGCCCTGGAGAGCTTGCAGAGCACTGGGGAAAGGCAGGCAGAGAATTCCCTGCTAGCACCTTCTCTGTGCCCGGGAAGCAAAAGTGTTCACATTGCTTCGCAGAATCGCGTTTGTGCAGAAAACACTAACACTTGTTCAGAAGGAAAGAAAGCACAGAGCGCCAGATTTTATGTTGCCCTGGAGAGCTTGCAGAGCACTGGGGCAAGGCAGGCAGAGAATTCCCTGCTAGCACCTTCTCTGTGCCTGGGAAGCAAAAGTGTTCACATTGCTTCGCAGAATCGCGTTTGTGCAGAAAACACTAACACTTGTTCAGAAGGAAAGAAAGCACAGAGCCCCAGATTTTATGTTGCCCTGGAGAGCTTGCAGAGCACTGGGGAAAGGCAGGCAGAGAATTCCCTGCTAGCACCTTCTCTGTGCCTGGGAAGCACAAGTGTTCACATTGCTTCGCAGAATCGCGTTTGTGCAGAAAACACTAACACTTGTTCAGAAGGAAAGAAAACACAGAGCGCCAGATTTTATGTTGCCCTGGAGAGCTTGCAGAGCACTGGGGCAAGGCAGGCAGAGAATTCCCTGCTAGCACCTTCTCTGTGCCTGGGAAGGAGAAGTGTTCACATTGCTTCGCAGAATCGCGTTTGTGCAGAAAACACTAACACTTGTTCAGAAGGAAAGAAAGCACAGAGCCCCAGATTTTATGTTGCCCTGGAGAGCTTGCAGAGCACTGGGGAAAGGCAGGCAGAGAATTCCCTGCTAGCACCTTCTCTGTGCCTGGGAAGCACAAGTGTTCACATTGCTTCGCAGAATCGCGTTTGTGCAGAAAACACTAACACTTGTTCAGAAGGAAAGAAAGCACAGAGCGCCAGATTTTATGTTGCCCTGGAGAGCTTGCAGAGCACTGGGGAAAGGCAGGCAGAGAATTCCCTGCTAGCACCTTCTCTGTGCCTGGGAAGCACAAGTGTTCACATTGCTTCGCAGAATCGCGTTTGTGCAGAAAACACTAACACTTGTTCAGAAGGAAAGAAAGCACAGAGCCCCAGATTTTATGTTGCCCTGGAGAGCTTGCAGAGCACTGGGGAAAGGCAGGCAGAGAATTCCCTGCTAGCACCTTCTCTGTGCCTGGGAAGCAAAAGTGTTCACATTGCTTCTCAGAATCGCGTTTGTGCAGAAAACACTAACACTTGTTCAGAAGGAAAGAAAGCACAGAGCGCCAGATTTTATGTTGCCCTGGAGAGCTTGCAGAGCACTGGGGAAAGGCAGGCAGAGAATTCCCTGCTAGCACCTTCTCTGTGCCTGGGAAGCAAAAGTGTTCACATTGCTTCGCAGAATCGCGTTTGTGCAGAAAACACTAACACTTGTTCAGAAGGAAAGAAAGCACAGAGCCCCAGATTTTATGTTGCCCTGGAGAGCTTGCAGAGCACTGGGGAAAGGCAGGCAGAGAATTCCCTGCTAGCACCTTCTCTGTGCCTGGGAAGCAAAAGTGTTCACATTGCTTCGCAGAATCGCGTTTGTGCAGAAAACACTAACACTTGTTCAGAAGGAAAGAAAGCACAGAGCCCCAGATTTTATGTTGCCCTGGAGAGCTTGCAGAGCACTGGGGAAAGGCAGGCAGAGAATTCCCTGCTAGCACCTTCTCTGTGCCTGGGAAGCAAAAGTGTTCACATTGCTTCGCAGAATCGCGTTTGTGCAGAAAACACTAACACTTGTTCAGAAGGAAAGAAAGCACAGAGCCCCAGATTTTATGTTGCCCTGGAGAGCTTGCAGAGCACTGGGGAAAGGCAGGCAGAGAATTCCCTGCTAGCACCTTCTCTGTGCCTGGGAAGCAAAAGTGTTCACATTGCTTCGCAGAATCGCGTTTGTGCAGAAAACACTAACACTTGTTCAGAAGGAAAGAAAGCACAGAGCCCCAGATTTTATGTTGCCCTGGAGAGCTTGCAGAGCACTGGGGAAAGGCAGGCAGAGAATTCCCTGCTAGCACCTTCTCTGTGCCTGGGAAGCACAAGTGTTCACATTGCTTCGCAGAATCGCGTTTGTGCAGAAAACACTAACACTTGTTCAGAAGGAAAGAAAGCACAGAGCCCCAGATTTTATGTTGCCCTGGAGAGCTTGCAGAGCACTGGGGAAAGGCAGGCAGAGAATTCCCTGCTAGCACCTTCTCTGTGCCTGGGAAGCAAAAGTGTTCACATTGCTTCGCAGAATCGCGTTTGTGCAGAAAACACTAACACTTGTTCAGAAGGAAAGAAAGCCCAGAGCCCCAGATTTTATGTTGCCCTGGAGAGCTTGCAGAGCACTGGGGCAAGGCAGGCAGAGAATTCCCTGCTAGCACCTTCTCTGTGCCTGGGAAGCAAAAGTGTTCACATTGCTTCGCAGAATCGCTTTTGTGCAGAAAACACTAACACTTGTTCAGAAGGAAAGAAAGCACAGAGCCCCAGATTTTATGTTGCCCTGGAGAGCTTGCAGAGCACTGGGGAAAGGCAGGCAGAGAATTCCCTGCTAGCACCTTCTCTGTGCCTGGGAAGGAGAAGTGTTCACATTGCTTCGCTAATCGCGTTTGTGCAGAAAACACTAACACTTGTTCAGAAGGAAAGAAAGCCCAGAGCCCCAGATTTTATGTTGCCCTGGAGAGCTTGCAGAGCACTGGGGAAAGGCAGGCAGAGAATTCCCTGCTAGCACCTTCTCTGTGCCTGGGAAGCACAAGTGTTCACACTGCTTCGCAGAATCGCGTTTGTGCAGAAAACACTAACACTTGTTCAGAAGGAAAGAAAGCACAGAGCGCCAGATTTTATGTTGCCCTGGAGAGCTTGCAGAGCACTGGGGAAAGGCAGGCAGAGAATTCCCTGCTAGCACCTTCTCTGTGCCTGGGAAGCACAAGTGTTCACACTGCTTCGCAGAATCGCGTTTGTGCAGAAAACACTAACACTTGTTCAGAAGGAAAGAAAGCACAGAGCACCAGATTTTATGTTGCCCTGGAGAGCTTGCAGAGCACTGGGGAAAGGCAGGCAGAGAATTCCCTGCTAGCACCTTCTCTGTGCCTGGGAAGCAAAAGTGTTCACATTGCTTCGCAGAATCGCGTTTGTGCAGAAAACACTAACACTTGTTCAGAAGGAAAGAAAGCACAGAGCGCCAGATTTTATGTTGCCCTGGAGAGCTTGCAGAGCACTGGGGAAAGGCAGGCAGAGAATTCCCTGCTAGCACCTTCTCTGTGCCTGGGAAGGAGAAGTGTTCACATTGCTTCGCAGAATCGCGTTTGTGCAGAAAACACTAACACTTGTTCAGAAGGAAAGAAAGCACAGAGCCCCAGATTTTATGTTGCCCTGGAGAGCTTGCAGAGCACTGGGGAAAGGCAGGCAGAGAATTCCCTGCTAGCACCTTCTCTGTGCCTGGGAAGCAAAAGTGTTCACATTGCTTCGCAGAATCGCGTTTGTGCAGAAAACACTAACACTTGTTCAGAAGGAAAGAAAGCACAGAGCGCCAGATTTTATGTTGCCCTGGAGAGCTTGCAGAGCACTGGGGAAAGGCAGGCAGAGAATTCCCTGCTAGCACCTTCTCTGTGCCTGGGAAGCAAAAGTGTTCACATTGCTTCGCAGAATCGCGTTTGTGCAGAAAACACTAACACTTGTTCAGAAGGAAAGAAAGCACAGAGCCCCAGATTTTATGTTGCCCTGGAGAGCTTGCAGAGCACTGGGGAAAGGCAGGCAGAGAATTCCCTGCTAGCACCTTCTCTGTGCCTGGGAAGCAAAAGTGTTCACATTGCTTCGCAGAATCGCGTTTGTGCAGAAAACACTAACACTTGTTCAGAAGGAAAGAAAGCACAGAGCGCCAGATTTTATGTTGCCCTGGAGAGCTTGCAGAGCACTGGGGAAAGGCAGGCAGAGAATTCCCTGCTAGCACCTTCTCTGTGCCTGGGAAGGAGAAGTGTTCACATTGCTTCGCAGAATCGCTTTTGTGCAGAAAACACTAACACTTGTTCAGAAGGAAAGAAAGCACAGAGCGCCAGATTTTATGTTGCCCTGGAGAGCTTGCAGAGCACTGGGAAAGGCAGGCAGAGAATTCTCTGCTAGCACCTTCTCTGTGCCTGGGAAGCAAAAGTGTTCGCATTGCTTCGCAGAATCGCGTTTGTGCAGAAAACACTAACACTTGTTCAGAAGGAAAGAAAGCACAGAGCCCCAGATTTTATGTTGCCCTGGAGAGCTTGCAGAGCACTGGGGAAAGGCAGGCAGAGAATTCCCTGCTAGCACCTTCTCTGTGCCTGGGAAGCAAAAGTGTTCACATTGCTTCGCAGAATCGCGTTTGTGCAGAAAACACTAACACTTGTTCAGAAGGAAAGAAAGCACAGAGCCCCAGATTTTATGTTGCCCTGGAGAGCTTGCAGAGCACTGGGGAAAGGCAGGCAGAGAATTCCCTGCTAGCACCTTCTCTGTGCCTGGGAAGCAAAAGTGTTCACATTGCTTCTCAGAATCGCGTTTGTGCAGAAAACACTAACACTTGTTCAGAAGGAAAGAAAGCACAGAGCCCCACATTTTATGTTGCCCTGGAGAGCTTGCAGAGCACTGGGGCAAGGCAGGCAGAGAATTCCCTGCTAGCACCTTCTCTGTGCCTGGGAAGCACAAGTGTTCACATTGCTTCTCAGAATCGCGTTTGTGCAGAAAACACTAACACTTGTTCAGAAGGAAAGAAAGCACAGAGCGCCAGATTTTATGTTGCCCTGGAGAGCTTGCAGAGCACTGGGGAAAGGCAGGCAGAGAATTCCCTGCTAGCACCTTCTCTGTGCCTGGGAAGGAGAAGTGTTCACATTGCTTCGCAGAATCGCTTTTGTGCAGAAAACACTAACACTTGTTCAGAAGGAAAGAAAGCACAGAGCCCCAGATTTTATGTTGCCCTGGAGAGCTTGCAGAGCACTGGGGAAAGGCAGGCAGAGAATTCCCTGCTAGCACCTTCTCTGTGCCTGGGAAGCAAAAGTGTTCGCATTGCTTCGCAGAATCGCGTTTGTGCAGAAAACACTAACACTTGTTCAGAAGGAAAGAAAGCACAGAGCCCCAGATTTTATGTTGCCCTGGAGAGCTTGCAGAGCACTGGGGAAAGGCAGGCAGAGAATTCCCTGCTAGCACCTTCTCTGTGCCTGGGAAGCAAAAGTGTTCACATTGCTTCGCAGAATCGCTTTTGTGCAGAAAACACTAACACTTGTTCAGAAGGAAAGAAAGCACAGAGCCCCAGATTTTATCTTGCCCTGGAGAGCTTGCAGAGCACTGGGGAAAGGCAGGCAGAGAATTCCCTGCTAGCACCTTCTCTGTGCCTGGGAAGCAAAAGTGTTCACATTGCTTCGCAGAATCGCTTTTGTGCAGAAAACACTAACACTTGTTCAGAAGGAAAGAAAGCACAGAGCCCCAGATTTTATGTTGCCCTGGAGAGCTTGCAGAGCACTGGGGCAAGGCAGGCAGAGAATTCCCTGCTAGCACCTTCTCTGTGCCTGGGAAGCACAAGTGTTCACATTGCTTCGCAGAATCGCGTTTGTGCAGAAAACACTAACACTTGTTCAGAAGGAAAGAAAGCACAGAGCCCCAGATTTTATGTTGCCCTGGAGAGCTTGCAGAGCACTGGGGAAAGGCAGGCAGAGAATTCCCTGCTAGCACCTTCTCTGTGCCTGGGAAGCAAAAGTGTTCACATTGCTTCTCAGAATCGCGTTTGTGCAGAAAACACTAACACTTGTTCAGAAGGAAAGAAAGCCCAGAGCCCCACATTTTATGTTGCCCTGGAGAGCTTGCAGAGCACTGGGGCAAGGCAGGCAGAGAATTCCCTGCTAGCACCTTCTCTGTGCCTGGGAAGCAAAAGTGTTCGCATTGCTTCGCAGAATCGCGTTTGTGCAGAAAACACTAACACTTGTTCAGAAGGAAAGAAAGCACAGAGCGCCAGATTTTATGTTGCCCTGGAGAGCTTGCAGAGCACTGGGGAAAGGCAGGCAGAGAATTCCCTGCTAGCACCTTCTCTGTGCCTGGGAAGGAGAAGTGTTCACATTGCTTCGCAGAATCGCTTTTGTGCAGAAAACATTAACACTTGTTCAGAAGGAAAGAAAGCACAGAGCGCCAGATTTTATGTTGCCCTGGAGAGCTTGCAGAGCACTGGGGAAAGGCAGGCAGAGAATTCCCTGCTAGCACCTTCTCTGTGCCTGGGAAGCAAAAGTGTTCGCATTGCTTCGCAGAATCGCGTTTGTGCAGAAAACACTAACACTTGTTCAGAAGGAAAGAAAGCACAGAGCCCCAGATTTTATGTTGCCCTGGAGAGCTTGCAGAGCACTGGGGAAAGGCAGGCAGAGAATTCCCTGCTAGCACCTTCTCTGTGCCTGGGAAGCAAAAGTGTTCACATTGCTTCGCAGAATCGCTTTTGTGCAGAAAACACTAACACTTGTTCAGAAGGAAAGAAAGCACAGAGCCCCAGATTTTATCTTGCCCTGGAGAGCTTGCAGAGCACTGGGGAAAGGCAGGCAGAGAATTCCCTGCTAGCACCTTCTCTGTGCCTGGGAAGCAAAAGTGTTCACATTGCTTCGCAGAATCGCTTTTGTGCAGAAAACACTAACACTTGTTCAGAAGGAAAGAAAGCACAGAGCCCCAGATTTTATGTTGCCCTGGAGAGCTTGCAGAGCACTGGGGCAAGGCAGGCAGAGAATTCCCTGCTAGCACCTTCTCTGTGCCTGGGAAGCACAAGTGTTCACATTGCTTCGCAGAATCGCGTTTGCGCAGAAAACACTAACACTTGTTCAGAAGGAAAGAAAGCACAGAGCCCCAGATTTTATGTTGCCCTGGAGAGCTTGCAGAGCACTGGGGAAAGGCAGGCAGAGAATTCCCTGCTAGCACCTTCTCTGTGCCTGGGAAGCAAAAGTGTTCACATTGCTTCTCAGAATCGCGTTTGTGCAGAAAACACTAACACTTGTTCAGAAGGAAAGAAAGCACAGAGCCCCACATTTTATGTTGCCCTGGAGAGCTTGCAGAGCACTGGGGCAAGGCAGGCAGAGAATTCCCTGCTAGCACCTTCTCTGTGCCTGGGAAGCAAAAGTGTTCGCATTGCTTCGCAGAATCGCGTTTGTGCAGAAAACACTAACACTTGTTCAGAAGGAAAGAAAGCACAGAGCGCCAGATTTTATGTTGCCCTGGAGAGCTTGCAGAGCACTGGGGAAAGGCAGGCAGAGAATTCCCTGCTAGCACCTTCTCTGTGCCTGGGAAGCAAAAGTGTTCACATTGCTTCGCAGAATCGCTTTTGTGCAGAAAACACTAACACTTGTTCAGAAGGAAAGAAAGCACAGAGCCCCAGATTTTATCTTGCCCTGGAGAGCTTGCAGAGCACTGGGGAAAGGCAGGCAGAGAATTCCCTGCTAGCACCTTCTCTGTGCCTGGGAAGAAAAAGTGTTCACATTGCTTCGCAGATCGCTTTTGTGCAGAAAACACTAACACTTGTTCAGAAGGAAAGAAAGCACAGAGCCCCAGATTTTATCTTGCCCTGGAGAGCTTGCAGAGCACTGGGGAAAGGCAGGCAGAGAATTCCCTGCTAGCACCTTCTCTGTGCCTGGGAAGCACAAGTGTTCACATTGCTTCGCAGAATCGCGTTTGTGCAGAAAACACTAACACTTGTTCAGAAGGAAAGAAAGCACAGAGCCCCAGATTTTATGTTGCCCTGGAGAGCTTGCAGAGCACTGGGGCAAGGCAGGCAGAGAATTCCCTGCTAGCACCTTCTCTGTGCCTGGGCAGCAAAAGTGTTCACATTGCTTCGCAGAATCGCGTTTGTGCAGAAAACACTAACACTTGTTCAGAAGGAAAGAAAGCACAGAGCGCCAAAATTTATATTGCCCTGGAGAGCTTGCAGAGCACTGGGGAAAGGCAGGCAGAGAATTCCCTGCTAGCACCTTCTCTGTGCCTGGGAAGCAAAAGTGTTCGCATTGCTTCGCAGAATCGCGTTTGTGCAGAAAACACTAACACTTGTTCAGAAGGAAAGAAAGCACAGAGCGCCAGATTTTATGTTGCCCTGGAGAGCTTGCAGAGCACTGGGGAAAGGCAGGCAGAGAATTCCCTGCTAGCACCTTCTCTGTGCCTGGGAAGCAAAAGTGTTCACATTGCTTCGCAGAATCGCGTTTGTGCAGAAAACACTAACACTTGTTCAGAAGGAAAGAAAGCACAGAGCCCCAGATTTTATGTTGCCCTGGAGAGCTTGCAGAGCACTGGGGAAAGGCAGGCAGAGAATTCCCTGCTAGCACCTTCTCTGTGCCTGGGAAGCACAAGTGTTCACATTGCTTCGCAGAATCGCGTTTGTGCAGAAAACACTAACACTTGTTCAGAAGGAAAGAAAGCACAGAGCCCCAGATTTTATGTTGCCCTGGAGAGCTTGCAGAGCACTGGGGAAAGGCAGGCAGAGAATTCCCTGCTAGCACCTTCTCTGTGCCTGGGAAGCAAAAGTGTTCACATTGCTTCTCAGAATCGCGTTTGTGCAGAAAACACTAACACTTGTTCAGAAGGAAAGAAAGCACAGAGCCCCAGATTTTATGTTGCCCTGGAGAGCTTGCAGAGCACTGGGGAAAGGCAGGCAGAGAATTCCCTGCTAGCACCTTCTCTGTGCCTGGGAAGCAAAAGTGTTCACATTGCTTCGCAGAATCGCTTTTGTGCAGAAAACACTAACACTTGTTCAGAAGGAAAGAAAGCACAGAGCGCCAGATTTTATGTTGCCCTGGAGAGCTTGCAGAGCACTGGGAAAGGCAGGCAGAGAATTCTCTGCTAGCACCTTCTCTGTGCCTGGGAAGCAAAAGTGTTCGCATTGCTTCGCAGAATCGCGTTTGTGCAGAAAACACTAACACTTGTTCAGAAGGAAAGAAAGCACAGAGCCCCAGATTTTATGTTGCCCTGGAGAGCTTGCAGAGCACTGGGGAAAGGCAGGCAGAGAATTCCCTGCTAGCACCTTCTCTGTGCCTGGGAAGCAAAAGTGTTCACATTGCTTCGCAGAATCGCGTTTGTGCAGAAAACACTAACACTTGTTCAGAAGGAAAGAAAGCACAGAGCCCCAGATTTTATGTTGCCCTGGAGAGCTTGCAGAGCACTGGGGAAAGGCAGGCAGAGAATTCCCTGCTAGCACCTTCTCTGTGCCTGGGAAGCAAAAGTGTTCACATTGCTTCTCAGAATCGCGTTTGTGCAGAAAACACTAACACTTGTTCAGAAGGAAAGAAAGCACAGAGCCCCACATTTTATGTTGCCCTGGAGAGCTTGCAGAGCACTGGGGCAAGGCAGGCAGAGAATTCCCTGCTAGCACCTTCTCTGTGCCTGGGAAGCACAAGTGTTCACATTGCTTCTCAGAATCGCGTTTGTGCAGAAAACACTAACACTTGTTCAGAAGGAAAGAAAGCACAGAGCGCCAGATTTTATGTTGCCCTGGAGAGCTTGCAGAGCACTGGGGAAAGGCAGGCAGAGAATTCCCTGCTAGCACCTTCTCTGTGCCTGGGAAGGAGAAGTGTTCACATTGCTTCGCAGAATCGCTTTTGTGCAGAAAACACTAACACTTGTTCAGAAGGAAAGAAAGCACAGAGCCCCAGATTTTATGTTGCCCTGGAGAGCTTGCAGAGCACTGGGGAAAGGCAGGCAGAGAATTCCCTGCTAGCACCTTCTCTGTGCCTGGGAAGCAAAAGTGTTCGCATTGCTTCGCAGAATCGCGTTTGTGCAGAAAACACTAACACTTGTTCAGAAGGAAAGAAAGCACAGAGCCCCAGATTTTATGTTGCCCTGGAGAGCTTGCAGAGCACTGGGGAAAGGCAGGCAGAGAATTCCCTGCTAGCACCTTCTCTGTGCCTGGGAAGCAAAAGTGTTCACATTGCTTCGCAGAATCGCTTTTGTGCAGAAAACACTAACACTTGTTCAGAAGGAAAGAAAGCACAGAGCCCCAGATTTTATCTTGCCCTGGAGAGCTTGCAGAGCACTGGGGAAAGGCAGGCAGAGAATTCCCTGCTAGCACCTTCTCTGTGCCTGGGAAGCAAAAGTGTTCACATTGCTTCGCAGAATCGCTTTTGTGCAGAAAACACTAACACTTGTTCAGAAGGAAAGAAAGCACAGAGCCCCAGATTTTATGTTGCCCTGGAGAGCTTGCAGAGCACTGGGGCAAGGCAGGCAGAGAATTCCCTGCTAGCACCTTCTCTGTGCCTGGGAAGCACAAGTGTTCACATTGCTTCGCAGAATCGCGTTTGTGCAGAAAACACTAACACTTGTTCAGAAGGAAAGAAAGCACAGAGCCCCAGATTTTATGTTGCCCTGGAGAGCTTGCAGAGCACTGGGGAAAGGCAGGCAGAGAATTCCCTGCTAGCACCTTCTCTGTGCCTGGGAAGCAAAAGTGTTCACATTGCTTCTCAGAATCGCGTTTGTGCAGAAAACACTAACACTTGTTCAGAAGGAAAGAAAGCCCAGAGCCCCACATTTTATGTTGCCCTGGAGAGCTTGCAGAGCACTGGGGCAAGGCAGGCAGAGAATTCCCTGCTAGCACCTTCTCTGTGCCTGGGAAGCAAAAGTGTTCGCATTGCTTCGCAGAATCGCGTTTGTGCAGAAAACACTAACACTTGTTCAGAAGGAAAGAAAGCACAGAGCGCCAGATTTTATGTTGCCCTGGAGAGCTTGCAGAGCACTGGGGAAAGGCAGGCAGAGAATTCCCTGCTAGCACCTTCTCTGTGCCTGGGAAGGAGAAGTGTTCACATTGCTTCGCAGAATCGCTTTTGTGCAGAAAACATTAACACTTGTTCAGAAGGAAAGAAAGCACAGAGCGCCAGATTTTATGTTGCCCTGGAGAGCTTGCAGAGCACTGGGGAAAGGCAGGCAGAGAATTCCCTGCTAGCACCTTCTCTGTGCCTGGGAAGCAAAAGTGTTCGCATTGCTTCGCAGAATCGCGTTTGTGCAGAAAACACTAACACTTGTTCAGAAGGAAAGAAAGCACAGAGCCCCAGATTTTATGTTGCCCTGGAGAGCTTGCAGAGCACTGGGGAAAGGCAGGCAGAGAATTCCCTGCTAGCACCTTCTCTGTGCCTGGGAAGCAAAAGTGTTCACATTGCTTCGCAGAATCGCTTTTGTGCAGAAAACACTAACACTTGTTCAGAAGGAAAGAAAGCACAGAGCCCCAGATTTTATCTTGCCCTGGAGAGCTTGCAGAGCACTGGGGAAAGGCAGGCAGAGAATTCCCTGCTAGCACCTTCTCTGTGCCTGGGAAGCAAAAGTGTTCACATTGCTTCGCAGAATCGCTTTTGTGCAGAAAACACTAACACTTGTTCAGAAGGAAAGAAAGCACAGAGCGCCAGATTTTATGTTGCCCTGGAGAGCTTGCAGAGCACTGGGGCAAGGCAGGCAGAGAATTCCCTGCTAGCACCTTCTCTGTGCCTGGGAAGCACAAGTGTTCACATTGCTTCGCAGAATCGCGTTTGTGCAGAAAACACTAACACTTGTTCAGAAGGAAAGAAAGCACAGAGCCCCAGATTTTATGTTGCCCTGGAGAGCTTGCAGAGCACTGGGGAAAGGCAGGCAGAGAATTCCCTGCTAGCACCTTCTCTGTGCCTGGGAAGCAAAAGTGTTCACATTGCTTCGCAGAATCGCGTTTGTGCAGAAAACACTAACACTTGTTCAGAAGGAAAGAAAGCACAGAGCCCCACATTTTATGTTGCCCTGGAGAGCTTGCAGAGCACTGGGGCAAGGCAGGCAGAGAATTCCCTGCTAGCACCTTCTCTGTGCCTGGGAAGCAAAAGTGTTCGCATTGCTTCGCAGAATCGCGTTTGTGCAGAAAACACTAACACTTGTTCAGAAGGAAAGAAAGCACAGAGCGCCAGATTTTATGTTGCCCTGGAGAGCTTGCAGAGCACTGGGGAAAGGCAGGCAGAGAATTCCCTGCTAGCACCTTCTCTGTGCCTGGGAAGCAAAAGTGTTCACATTGCTTCGCAGAATCGCTTTTGTGCAGAAAACACTAACACTTGTTCAGAAGGAAAGAAAGCACAGAGCCCCAGATTTTATCTTGCCCTGGAGAGCTTGCAGAGCACTGGGGAAAGGCAGGCAGAGAATTCCCTGCTAGCACCTTCTCTGTGCCTGGGAAGCAAAAGTGTTCACATTGCTTCGCAGAATCGCTTTTGTGCAGAAAACACTAACACTTGTTCAGAAGGAAAGAAAGCACAGAGCCCCAGATTTTATCTTGCCCTGGAGAGCTTGCAGAGCACTGGGGAAAGGCAGGCAGAGAATTCCCTGCTAGCACCTTCTCTGTGCCTGGGAAGCACAAGTGTTCACATTGCTTCGCAGAATCGCGTTTGTGCAGAAAACACTAACACTTGTTCAGAAGGAAAGAAAGCACAGAGCCCCAGATTTTATGTTGCCCTGGAGAGCTTGCAGAGCACTGGGGAAAGGCAGGCAGAGAATTCCCTGCTAGCACCTTCTCTGTGCCTGGGCAGCAAAAGTGTTCACATTGCTTCGCAGAATCGCGTTTGTGCAGAAAACACTAACACTTGTTCAGAAGGAAAGAAAGCACAGAGCGCCAAAATTTATATTGCCCTGGAGAGCTTGCAGAGCACTGGGGAAAGGCAGGCAGAGAATTCCCTGCTAGCACCTTCTCTGTGCCTGGGAAGCAAAAGTGTTCGCATTGCTTCGCAGAATCGCGTTTGTGCAGAAAACACTAACACTTGTTCAGAAGGAAAGAAAGCACAGAGCGCCAGATTTTATGTTGCCCTGGAGAGCTTGCAGAGCACTGGGGAAAGGCAGGCAGAGAATTCCCTGCTAGCACCTTCTCTGTGCCTGGGAAGCAAAAGTGTTCACATTGCTTCGCAGAATCGCGTTTGTGCAGAAAACACTAACACTTGTTCAGAAGGAAAGAAAGCACAGAGCCCCAGATTTTATGTTGCCCTGGAGAGCTTGCAGAGCACTGGGGAAAGGCAGGCAGAGAATTCCCTGCTAGCACCTTCTCTGTGCCTGGG
The DNA here is from genome assembly GCA_030819815.1 of Strix occidentalis. Classification (NCBI taxonomy): domain Eukaryota; kingdom Metazoa; phylum Chordata; class Aves; order Strigiformes; family Strigidae; genus Strix; species Strix occidentalis. The sequence goes on from JASWHU010000199.1 coordinate 100,843, forward strand.
AAGCACAAGTGTTCACATTGCTTCGCAGAATCGCGTTTGTGCAGAAAACACTAACACTTGTTCAGAAGGAAAGAAAGCACAGAGCGCCAGATTTTATGTTGCCCTGGAGAGCTTGCAGAGCACTGGGGAAAGGCAGGCAGAGAATTCCCTGCTAGCACCTTCTCTGTGCCTGGGAAGCAAAAGTGTTCACATTGCTTCTCAGAATCGCGTTTGTGCAGAAAACACTAACACTTGTTCAGAAGGAAAGAAAGCACAGAGCCCCAGATTTTATGTTGCCCTGGAGAGCTTGCAGAGCACTGGGGAAAGGCAGGCAGAGAATTCCCTGCTAGCACCTTCTCTGTGCCTGGGAAGCAAAAGTGTTCACATTGCTTCGCAGAATCGCTTTTGTGCAGAAAACACTAACACTTGTTCAGAAGGAAAGAAAGCACAGAGCCCCAGATTTTATGTTGCCCTGGAGAGCTTGCAGAGCACTGGGGAAAGGCAGGCAGAGAATTCCCTGCTAGCACCTTCTCTTTGCCTGGGAAGCAAAAGTGTTCACATTGCTTCGCAGAATCGCGTTTGTGCAGAAAACACTAACACTTGTTCAGAAGGAAAGAAAGCACAGAGCCCCAGATTTTATGTTGCCCTGGAGAGCTTGCAGAGCACTGGGGAAAGGCAGGCAGAGAAATCCCTGCTAGCACCTTCTCTGTGCCTGGGAAGCAAAAGTGTTCACATTGCTTCGCAGAATCGCGTTTGTGCAGAAAACACTAACACTTGTTCAGAAGGAAAGAAAGCACAGAGCCCCAGATTTTATGTTGCCCTGGAGAGCTTGCAGAGCACTGGGGCAAGGCAGGCAGAGAATTCCCTGCTAGCACCTTCTCTGTGCCTGGGAAGCAAAAGTGTTCACATTGCTTCGCAGAATCGCTTTTGTGCAGAAAACACTAACACTTGTTCAGAAGGAAAGAAAGCCCAGAGCCCCAGATTTTATGTTGCCCTGGAGAGCTTGCAGAGCACTGGGGAAAGGCAGGCAGAGAATTCCCTGCTAGCACCTTCTCTGTGCCTGGGCAGCAAAAGTGTTCACATTGCTTCGCTAATCGCGTTTGTGCAGAAAACACTAACACTTGTTCAGAAGGAAAGAAAGCACAGAGCCCCAGATTTTATGTTGCCCTGGAGAGCTTGCAGAGCACTGGGGAAAGGCAGGCAGAGAATTCCCTGCTAGCACCTTCTCTGTGCCTGGGAAGCAAAAGTGTTCACATTGCTTCGCAGAATCGCGTTTGTGCAGAAAACACTAACACTTGTTCAGAAGGAAAGAAAGCACAGAGCCCCAGATTTTATGTTGCCCTGGAGAGCTTGCAGAGCACTGGGGAAAGGCAGGCAGAGAATTCCCTGCTAGCACCTTCTCTGTGCCTGGGAAGCAAAAGTGTTCACATTGCTTCGCAGAATCGCGTTTGTGCAGAAAACACTAACACTTGTTCAGAAGGAAAGAAAGCACAGAGCCCCAGATTTTATGTTGCCCTGGAGAGCTTGCAGAGCACTGGGGAAAGGCAGGCAGAGAATTCCCTGCTAGCACCTTCTCTGTGCCTGGGAAGCAAAAGTGTTCACATTGCTTCGCAGAATCGCGTTTGTGCAGAAAACACTAACACTTGTTCAGAAGGAAAGAAAGCACAGAGCCCCAGATTTTATGTTGCCCTGGAGAGCTTGCAGAGCACTGGGGAAAGGCAGGCAGAGAATTCCCTGCTAGCACCTTCTCTGTGCCTGGGAGGCAAAAGTGTTCACATTGCTTCGCAGAATCGCGTTTGTGCAGAAAACACTAACACTTGTTCAGAAGGAAAGAAAGCACAGAGCCCCAGATTTTATGTTGCCCTGGAGAGCTTGCAGAGCACTGGGGAAAGGCAGGCAGAGAATTCCCTGCTAGCACCTTCTCTGTGCCTGGGAAGCAAAAGTGTTCGCATTGCTTCGCAGAATCGCGTTTGTGCAGAAAACACTAACACTTGTTCAGAAGGAAAGAAAGCACAGAGCCCCAGATTTTATGTTGCCCTGGAGAGCTTGCAGAGCACTGGGGCAAGGCAGGCAGAGAATTCCCTGCTAGCACCTTCTCTGTGCCTGGGAAGCAAAAGTGTTCACATTGCTTCGCAGAATCGCTTTTGTGCAGAAAACACTAACACTTGTTCAGAAGGAAAGAAAGCACAGAGCCCCAGATTTTATGTTGCCCTGGAGAGCTTGCAGAGCACTGGGGAAAGGCAGGCAGAGAATTCCCTGCTAGCACCTTCTCTGTGCCTGGGAAGGAGAAGTGTTCACATTGCTTCGCTAATCGCGTTTGTGCAGAAAACACTAACACTTGTTCAGAAGGAAAGAAAGCCCAGAGCCCCAGATTTTATGTTGCCCTGGAGAGCTTGCAGAGCACTGGGGAAAGGCAGGCAGAGAATTCCCTGCTAGCACCTTCTCTGTGCCTGGGAAGCACAAGTGTTCACATTGCTTCTCAGAATCGCGTTTGTGCAGAAAACACTAACACTTGTTCAGAAGGAAAGAAAGCACAGAGCGCCAGATTTTATGTTGCCCTGGAGAGCTTGCAGAGCACTGGGGAAAGGCAGGCAGAGAATTCCCTGCTAGCACCTTCTCTGTGCCTGGGAAGCAAAAGTGTTCACATTGCTTCGCAGAATCGCGTTTGTGCAGAAAACACTAACACTTGTTCAGAAGGAAAGAAAGCACAGAGCGCCAGATTTTATGTTGCCCTGGAGAGCTTGCAGAGCACTGGGGAAAGGCAGGCAGAGAATTCCCTGCTAGCACCTTCTCTGTGCCTGGGAAGCAAAAGTGTTCACATTGCTTCGCAGAATCGCGTTTGTGCAGAAAACACTAACACTTGTTCAGAAGGAAAGAAAGCACAGAGCCCCAGATTTTATGTTGCCCTGGAGAGCTTGCAGAGCACTGGGGAAAGGCAGGCAGAGAATTCCCTGCTAGCACCTTCTCTGTGCCTGGGAAGCAAAAGTGTTCACATTGCTTCGCAGAATCGCGTTTGTGCAGAAAACACTAACACTTGTTCAGAAGGAAAGAAAGCCCAGAGCCCCAGATTTTATGTTGCCCTGGAGAGCTTGCAGAGCACTGGGGAAAGGCAGGCAGAGAATTCCCTGCTAGCACCTTCTCTGTGCCTGGGAAGCAAAAGTGTTCACATTGCTTCGCAGAATCGCGTTTGTGCAGAAAACACTAACACTTGTTCAGAAGGAAAGAAAGCACAGAGCGCCAGATTTTATGTTGCCCTGGAGAGCTTGCAGAGCACTGGGGAAAGGCAGGCAGAGAATTCCCTGCTAGCACCTTCTCTGTGCCTGGGAAGCACAAGTGTTCACATTGCTTCGCAGAATCGCGTTTGTGCAGAAAACACTAACACTTGTTCAGAAGGAAAGAAAGCACAGAGCCCCAGATTTTATGTTGCCCTGGAGAGCTTGCAGAGCACTGGGGAAAGGCAGGCAGAGAATTCCCTGCTAGCACCTTCTCTGTGCCTGGGAAGCAAAAGTGTTCGCATTGCTTCGCAGAATCGCGTTTGTGCAGAAAACACTAACACTTGTTCAGAAGGAAAGAAAGCACAGAGCCCCAGATTTTATGTTGCCCTGGAGAGCTTGCAGAGCACTGGGGAAAGGCAGGCAGAGAATTCCCTGCTAGCACCTTCTCTGTGCCTGGGAAGCAAAAGTGTTCACATTGCTTCGCAGAATCGCGTTTGTGCAGAAAACACTAACACTTGTTCAGAAGGAAAGAAAGCACAGAGCCCCAGATTTTATGTTGCCCTGGAGAGCTTGCAGAGCACTGGGGAAAGGCAGGCAGAGAATTCCCTGCTAGCACCTTCTCTGTGCCTGGGAAGCAAAAGTGTTCACATTGCTTCGCAGAATCGCGTTTGTGCAGAAAACACTAACACTTGTTCAGAAGGAAAGAAAGCACAGAGCCCCAGATTTTATGTTGCCCTGGAGAGCTTGCAGAGCACTGGGGAAAGGCAGGCAGAGAATTCCCTGCTAGCACCTTCTCTGTGCCTGGGAAGCAAAAGTGTTCACATTGCTTCGCAGAATCGCGTTTGTGCAGAAAACACTAACACTTGTTCAGAAGGAAAGAAAGCACAGAGCCCCAGATTTTATGTTGCCCTGGAGAGCTTGCAGAGCACTGGGGAAAGGCAGGCAGAGAATTCCCTGCTAGCACCTTCTCTGTGCCTGGGAGGCAAAAGTGTTCACATTGCTTCGCAGAATCGCGTTTGTGCAGAAAACACTAACACTTGTTCAGAAGGAAAGAAAGCACAGAGCCCCAGATTTTATGTTGCCCTGGAGAGCTTGCAGAGCACTGGGGAAAGGCAGGCAGAGAATTCCCTGCTAGCACCTTCTCTGTGCCTGGGAAGCAAAAGTGTTCGCATTGCTTCGCAGAATCGCGTTTGTGCAGAAAACACTAACACTTGTTCAGAAGGAAAGAAAGCACAGAGCCCCAGATTTTATGTTGCCCTGGAGAGCTTGCAGAGCACTGGGGCAAGGCAGGCAGAGAATTCCCTGCTAGCACCTTCTCTGTGCCTGGGAAGCAAAAGTGTTCACATTGCTTCGCAGAATCGCTTTTGTGCAGAAAACACTAACACTTGTTCAGAAGGAAAGAAAGCACAGAGCCCCAGATTTTATGTTGCCCTGGAGAGCTTGCAGAGCACTGGGGAAAGGCAGGCAGAGAATTCCCTGCTAGCACCTTCTCTGTGCCTGGGAAGGAGAAGTGTTCACATTGCTTCGCTAATCGCGTTTGTGCAGAAAACACTAACACTTGTTCAGAAGGAAAGAAAGCCCAGAGCCCCAGATTTTATGTTGCCCTGGAGAGCTTGCAGAGCACTGGGGAAAGGCAGGCAGAGAATTCCCTGCTAGCACCTTCTCTGTGCCTGGGAAGCACAAGTGTTCACATTGCTTCGCAGAATCGCGTTTGTGCAGAAAACACTAACACTTGTTCAGAAGGAAAGAAAGCACAGAGCGCCAGATTTTATGTTGCCCTGGAGAGCTTGCAGAGCACTGGGGAAAGGCAGGCAGAGAATTCCCTGCTAGCACCTTCTCTGTGCCTGGGAAGCAAAAGTGTTCACATTGCTTCGCAGAATCGCGTTTGTGCAGAAAACACTAACACTTGTTCAGAAGGAAAGAAAGCACAGAGCGCCAGATTTTATGTTGCCCTGGAGAGCTTGCAGAGCACTGGGGAAAGGCAGGCAGAGAATTCCCTGCTAGCACCTTCTCTGTGCCTGGGAAGCAAAAGTGTTCACATTGCTTCGCAGAATCGCGTTTGTGCAGAAAACACTAACACTTGTTCAGAAGGAAAGAAAGCACAGAGCCCCAGATTTTATGTTGCCCTGGAGAGCTTGCAGAGCACTGGGGAAAGGCAGGCAGAGAATTCCCTGCTAGCACCTTCTCTGTGCCTGGGAAGCAAAAGTGTTCACATTGCTTCGCAGAATCGCGTTTGTGCAGAAAACACTAACACTTGTTCAGAAGGAAAGAAAGCCCAGAGCCCCAGATTTTATGTTGCCCTGGAGAGCTTGCAGAGCACTGGGGAAAGGCAGGCAGAGAATTCCCTGCTAGCACCTTCTCTGTGCCTGGGAAGCAAAAGTGTTCACATTGCTTCGCAGAATCGCGTTTGTGCAGAAAACACTAACACTTGTTCAGAAGGAAAGAAAGCACAGAGCGCCAGATTTTATGTTGCCCTGGAGAGCTTGCAGAGCACTGGGGAAAGGCAGGCAGAGAATTCCCTGCTAGCACCTTCTCTGTGCCTGGGAAGCACAAGTGTTCACATTGCTTCGCAGAATCGCGTTTGTGCAGAAAACACTAACACTTGTTCAGAAGGAAAGAAAGCACAGAGCCCCAGATTTTATGTTGCCCTGGAGAGCTTGCAGAGCACTGGGGAAAGGCAGGCAGAGAATTCCCTGCTAGCACCTTCTCTGTGCCTGGGAAGCAAAAGTGTTCACATTGCTTCTCAGAATCGCGTTTGTGCAGAAAACACTAACACTTGTTCAGAAGGAAAGAAAGCACAGAGCGCCAGATTTTATGTTGCCCTGGAGAGCTTGCAGAGCACTGGGGAAAGGCAGGCAGAGAATTCCCTGCTAGCACCTTCTCTGTGCCTGGGAAGCAAAAGTGTTCGCATTGCTTCGCAGAATCGCGTTTGTGCAGAAAACACTAACACTTGTTCAGAAGGAAAGAAAGCACAGAGCGCCAGATTTTATGTTGCCCTGGAGAGCTTGCAGAGCACTGGGGCAAGGCAGGCAGAGAATTCCCTGCTAGCACCTTCTCTGTGCCTGGGAAGCAAAAGTGTTCGCATTGCTTCGCAGAATCGCGTTTGTGCAGAAAACACTAACACTTGTTCAGAAGGAAAGAAAGCACAGAGCGCCAGATTTTATGTTGCCCTGGAGAGCTTGCAGAGCACTGGGGAAAGGCAGGCAGAGAATTCCCTGCTAGCACCTTCTCTGTGCCTGGGAAGGAGAAGTGTTCACATTGCTTCGCAGAATCGCTTTTGTGCAGAAAACATTAACACTTGTTCAGAAGGAAAGAAAGCACAGAGCGCCAGATTTTATGTTGCCCTGGAGAGCTTGCAGAGCACTGGGGAAAGGCAGGCAGAGAATTCCCTGCTAGCACCTTCTCTGTGCCTGGGAAGCAAAAGTGTTCGCATTGCTTCGCAGAATCGCGTTTGTGCAGAAAACACTAACACTTGTTCAGAAGGAAAGAAAGCACAGAGCCCCAGATTTTATGTTGCCCTGGAGAGCTTGCAGAGCACTGGGGAAAGGCAGGCAGAGAATTCCCTGCTAGCACCTTCTCTGTGCCTGGGAAGCAAAAGTGTTCACATTGCTTCGCAGAATCGCTTTTGTGCAGAAAACACTAACACTTGTTCAGAAGGAAAGAAAGCACAGAGCCCCAGATTTTATCTTGCCCTGGAGAGCTTGCAGAGCACTGGGGAAAGGCAGGCAGAGAATTCCCTGCTAGCACCTTCTCTGTGCCTGGGAAGCAAAAGTGTTCACATTGCTTCGCAGAATCGCTTTTGTGCAGAAAACACTAACACTTGTTCAGAAGGAAAGAAAGCACAGAGCGCCAGATTTTATGTTGCCCTGGAGAGCTTGCAGAGCACTGGGGCAAGGCAGGCAGAGAATTCCCTGCTAGCACCTTCTCTGTGCCTGGGAAGCACAAGTGTTCACATTGCTTCGCAGAATCGCGTTTGTGCAGAAAACACTAACACTTGTTCAGAAGGAAAGAAAGCACAGAGCCCCAGATTTTATGTTGCCCTGGAGAGCTTGCAGAGCACTGGGGAAAGGCAGGCAGAGAATTCCCTGCTAGCACCTTCTCTGTGCCTGGGAAGCAAAAGTGTTCACATTGCTTCGCAGAATCGCGTTTGTGCAGAAAACACTAACACTTGTTCAGAAGGAAAGAAAGCACAGAGCCCCACATTTTATGTTGCCCTGGAGAGCTTGCAGAGCACTGGGGCAAGGCAGGCAGAGAATTCCCTGCTAGCACCTTCTCTGTGCCTGGGAAGCAAAAGTGTTCGCATTGCTTCGCAGAATCGCGTTTGTGCAGAAAACACTAACACTTGTTCAGAAGGAAAGAAAGCACAGAGCGCCAGATTTTATGTTGCCCTGGAGAGCTTGCAGAGCACTGGGGAAAGGCAGGCAGAGAATTCCCTGCTAGCACCTTCTCTGTGCCTGGGAAGCAAAAGTGTTCACATTGCTTCGCAGAATCGCTTTTGTGCAGAAAACACTAACACTTGTTCAGAAGGAAAGAAAGCACAGAGCCCCAGATTTTATCTTGCCCTGGAGAGCTTGCAGAGCACTGGGGAAAGGCAGGCAGAGAATTCCCTGCTAGCACCTTCTCTGTGCCTGGGAAGCAAAAGTGTTCACATTGCTTCGCAGAATCGCTTTTGTGCAGAAAACACTAACACTTGTTCAGAAGGAAAGAAAGCACAGAGCCCCAGATTTTATCTTGCCCTGGAGAGCTTGCAGAGCACTGGGGAAAGGCAGGCAGAGAATTCCCTGCTAGCACCTTCTCTGTGCCTGGGAAGCACAAGTGTTCACATTGCTTCGCAGAATCGCGTTTGTGCAGAAAACACTAACACTTGTTCAGAAGGAAAGAAAGCACAGAGCCCCAGATTTTATGTTGCCCTGGAGAGCTTGCAGAGCACTGGGGAAAGGCAGGCAGAGAATTCCCTGCTAGCACCTTCTCTGTGCCTGGGCAGCAAAAGTGTTCACATTGCTTCGCAGAATCGCGTTTGTGCAGAAAACACTAACACTTGTTCAGAAGGAAAGAAAGCACAGAGCGCCAAAATTTATATTGCCCTGGAGAGCTTGCAGAGCACTGGGGAAAGGCAGGCAGAGAATTCCCTGCTAGCACCTTCTCTGTGCCTGGGAAGCAAAAGTGTTCGCATTGCTTCGCAGAATCGCGTTTGTGCAGAAAACACTAACACTTGTTCAGAAGGAAAGAAAGCACAGAGCGCCAGATTTTATGTTGCCCTGGAGAGCTTGCAGAGCACTGGGGAAAGGCAGGCAGAGAATTCCCTGCTAGCACCTTCTCTGTGCCTGGGAAGCAAAAGTGTTCACATTGCTTCGCAGAATCGCGTTTGTGCAGAAAACACTAACACTTGTTCAGAAGGAAAGAAAGCACAGAGCCCCAGATTTTATGTTGCCCTGGAGAGCTTGCAGAGCACTGGGGAAAGGCAGGCAGAGAATTCCCTGCTAGCACCTTCTCTGTGCCTGGGAAGCACAAGTGTTCACATTGCTTCGCAGAATCGCGTTTGTGCAGAAAACACTAACACTTGTTCAGAAGGAAAGAAAGCACAGAGCGCCAGATTTTATGTTGCCCTGGAGAGCTTGCAGAGCACTGGGGAAAGGCAGGCAGAGAATTCCCTGCTAGCACCTTCTCTGTGCCTGGGAAGCAAAAGTGTTCACATTGCTTCTCAGAATCGCGTTTGTGCAGAAAACACTAACACTTGTTCAGAAGGAAAGAAAGCACAGAGCCCCAGATTTTATGTTGCCCTGGAGAGCTTGCAGAGCACTGGGGAAAGGCAGGCAGAGAATTCCCTGCTAGCACCTTCTCTGTGCCTGGGAAGCAAAAGTGTTCACATTGCTTCGCAGAATCGCTTTTGTGCAGAAAACACTAACACTTGTTCAGAAGGAAAGAAAGCACAGAGCCCCAGATTTTATGTTGCCCTGGAGAGCTTGCAGAGCACTGGGGAAAGGCAGGCAGAGAATTCCCTGCTAGCACCTTCTCTTTGCCTGGGAAGCAAAAGTGTTCACATTGCTTCGCAGAATCGCGTTTGTGCAGAAAACACTAACACTTGTTCAGAAGGAAAGAAAGCACAGAGCCCCAGATTTTATGTTGCCCTGGAGAGCTTGCAGAGCACTGGGGAAAGGCAGGCAGAGAAATCCCTGCTAGCACCTTCTCTGTGCCTGGGAAGCAAAAGTGTTCACATTGCTTCGCAGAATCGCGTTTGTGCAGAAAACACTAACACTTGTTCAGAAGGAAAGAAAGCACAGAGCCCCAGATTTTATGTTGCCCTGGAGAGCTTGCAGAGCACTGGGGCAAGGCAGGCAGAGAATTCCCTGCTAGCACCTTCTCTGTGCCTGGGAAGCAAAAGTGTTCACATTGCTTCGCAGAATCGCTTTTGTGCAGAAAACACTAACACTTGTTCAGAAGGAAAGAAAGCCCAGAGCCCCAGATTTTATGTTGCCCTGGAGAGCTTGCAGAGCACTGGGGAAAGGCAGGCAGAGAATTCCCTGCTAGCACCTTCTCTGTGCCTGGGCAGCAAAAGTGTTCACATTGCTTCGCTAATCGCGTTTGTGCAGAAAACACTAACACTTGTTCAGAAGGAAAGAAAGCACAGAGCCCCAGATTTTATGTTGCCCTGGAGAGCTTGCAGAGCACTGGGGAAAGGCAGGCAGAGAATTCCCTGCTAGCACCTTCTCTGTGCCTGGGAAGCAAAAGTGTTCACATTGCTTCGCAGAATCGCGTTTGTGCAGAAAACACTAACACTTGTTCAGAAGGAAAGAAAGCACAGAGCCCCAGATTTTATGTTGCCCTGGAGAGCTTGCAGAGCACTGGGGAAAGGCAGGCAGAGAATTCCCTGCTAGCACCTTCTCTGTGCCTGGGAAGCAAAAGTGTTCACATTGCTTCGCAGAATCGCGTTTGTGCAGAAAACACTAACACTTGTTCAGAAGGAAAGAAAGCACAGAGCCCCAGATTTTATGTTGCCCTGGAGAGCTTGCAGAGCACTGGGGAAAGGCAGGCAGAGAATTCCCTGCTAGCACCTTCTCTGTGCCTGGGAAGCAAAAGTGTTCACATTGCTTCGCAGAATCGCGTTTGTGCAGAAAACACTAACACTTGTTCAGAAGGAAAGAAAGCACAGAGCCCCAGATTTTATGTTGCCCTGGAGAGCTTGCAGAGCACTGGGGAAAGGCAGGCAGAGAATTCCCTGCTAGCACCTTCTCTGTGCCTGGGAGGCAAAAGTGTTCACATTGCTTCGCAGAATCGCGTTTGTGCAGAAAACACTAACACTTGTTCAGAAGGAAAGAAAGCACAGAGCCCCAGATTTTATGTTGCCCTGGAGAGCTTGCAGAGCACTGGGGAAAGGCAGGCAGAGAATTCCCTGCTAGCACCTTCTCTGTGCCTGGGAAGCAAAAGTGTTCGCATTGCTTCGCAGAATCGCGTTTGTGCAGAAAACACTAACACTTGTTCAGAAGGAAAGAAAGCACAGAGCCCCAGATTTTATGTTGCCCTGGAGAGCTTGCAGAGCACTGGGGCAAGGCAGGCAGAGAATTCCCTGCTAGCACCTTCTCTGTGCCTGGGAAGCAAAAGTGTTCACATTGCTTCGCAGAATCGCTTTTGTGCAGAAAACACTAACACTTGTTCAGAAGGAAAGAAAGCACAGAGCCCCAGATTTTATGTTGCCCTGGAGAGCTTGCAGAGCACTGGGGAAAGGCAGGCAGAGAATTCCCTGCTAGCACCTTCTCTGTGCCTGGGAAGGAGAAGTGTTCACATTGCTTCGCTAATCGCGTTTGTGCAGAAAACACTAACACTTGTTCAGAAGGAAAGAAAGCCCAGAGCCCCAGATTTTATGTTGCCCTGGAGAGCTTGCAGAGCACTGGGGAAAGGCAGGCAGAGAATTCCCTGCTAGCACCTTCTCTGTGCCTGGGAAGCACAAGTGTTCACATTGCTTCTCAGAATCGCGTTTGTGCAGAAAACACTAACACTTGTTCAGAAGGAAAGAAAGCACAGAGCGCCAGATTTTATGTTGCCCTGGAGAGCTTGCAGAGCACTGGGGAAAGGCAGGCAGAGAATTCCCTGCTAGCACCTTCTCTGTGCCTGGGAAGCAAAAGTGTTCACATTGCTTCGCAGAATCGCGTTTGTGCAGAAAACACTAACACTTGTTCAGAAGGAAAGAAAGCACAGAGCGCCAGATTTTATGTTGCCCTGGAGAGCTTGCAGAGCACTGGGGAAAGGCAGGCAGAGAATTCCCTGCTAGCACCTTCTCTGTGCCTGGGAAGCAAAAGTGTTCACATTGCTTCGCAGAATCGCGTTTGTGCAGAAAACACTAACACTTGTTCAGAAGGAAAGAAAGCACAGAGCCCCAGATTTTATGTTGCCCTGGAGAGCTTGCAGAGCACTGGGGAAAGGCAGGCAGAGAATTCCCTGCTAGCACCTTCTCTGTGCCTGGGAAGCAAAAGTGTTCACATTGCTTCGCAGAATCGCGTTTGTGCAGAAAACACTAACACTTGTTCAGAAGGAAAGAAAGCCCAGAGCCCCAGATTTTATGTTGCCCTGGAGAGCTTGCAGAGCACTGGGGAAAGGCAGGCAGAGAATTCCCTGCTAGCACCTTCTCTGTGCCTGGGAAGCAAAAGTGTTCACATTGCTTCGCAGAATCGCGTTTGTGCAGAAAACACTAACACTTGTTCAGAAGGAAAGAAAGCACAGAGCGCCAGATTTTATGTTGCCCTGGAGAGCTTGCAGAGCACTGGGGAAAGGCAGGCAGAGAATTCCCTGCTAGCACCTTCTCTGTGCCTGGGAAGCACAAGTGTTCACATTGCTTCGCAGAATCGCGTTTGTGCAGAAAACACTAACACTTGTTCAGAAGGAAAGAAAGCACAGAGCCCCAGATTTTATGTTGCCCTGGAGAGCTTGCAGAGCACTGGGGAAAGGCAGGCAGAGAATTCCCTGCTAGCACCTTCTCTGTGCCTGGGAAGCAAAAGTGTTCGCATTGCTTCGCAGAATCGCGTTTGTGCAGAAAACACTAACACTTGTTCAGAAGGAAAGAAAGCACAGAGCCCCAGATTTTATGTTGCCCTGGAGAGCTTGCAGAGCACTGGGGAAAGGCAGGCAGAGAATTCCCTGCTAGCACCTTCTCTGTGCCTGGGAAGCAAAAGTGTTCACATTGCTTCGCAGAATCGCGTTTGTGCAGAAAACACTAACACTTGTTCAGAAGGAAAGAAAGCACAGAGCCCCAGATTTTATGTTGCCCTGGAGAGCTTGCAGAGCACTGGGGAAAGGCAGGCAGAGAATTCCCTGCTAGCACCTTCTCTGTGCCTGGGAAGCAAAAGTGTTCACATTGCTTCGCAGAATCGCGTTTGTGCAGAAAACACTAACACTTGTTCAGAAGGAAAGAAAGCACAGAGCCCCAGATTTTATGTTGCCCTGGAGAGCTTGCAGAGCACTGGGGAAAGGCAGGCAGAGAATTCCCTGCTAGCACCTTCTCTGTGCCTGGGAAGCAAAAGTGTTCACATTGCTTCGCAGAATCGCGTTTGTGCAGAAAACACTAACACTTGTTCAGAAGGAAAGAAAGCACAGAGCCCCAGATTTTATGTTGCCCTGGAGAGCTTGCAGAGCACTGGGGAAAGGCAGGCAGAGAATTCCCTGCTAGCACCTTCTCTGTGCCTGGGAGGCAAAAGTGTTCACATTGCTTCGCAGAATCGCGTTTGTGCAGAAAACACTAACACTTGTTCAGAAGGAAAGAAAGCACAGAGCCCCAGATTTTATGTTGCCCTGGAGAGCTTGCAGAGCACTGGGGAAAGGCAGGCAGAGAATTCCCTGCTAGCACCTTCTCTGTGCCTGGGAAGCAAAAGTGTTCGCATTGCTTCGCAGAATCGCGTTTGTGCAGAAAACACTAACACTTGTTCAGAAGGAAAGAAAGCACAGAGCCCCAGATTTTATGTTGCCCTGGAGAGCTTGCAGAGCACTGGGGCAAGGCAGGCAGAGAATTCCCTGCTAGCACCTTCTCTGTGCCTGGGAAGCAAAAGTGTTCACATTGCTTCGCAGAATCGCTTTTGTGCAGAAAACACTAACACTTGTTCAGAAGGAAAGAAAGCACAGAGCCCCAGATTTTATGTTGCCCTGGAGAGCTTGCAGAGCACTGGGGAAAGGCAGGCAGAGAATTCCCTGCTAGCACCTTCTCTGTGCCTGGGAAGGAGAAGTGTTCACATTGCTTCGCTAATCGCGTTTGTGCAGAAAACACTAACACTTGTTCAGAAGGAAAGAAAGCCCAGAGCCCCAGATTTTATGTTGCCCTGGAGAGCTTGCAGAGCACTGGGGAAAGGCAGGCAGAGAATTCCCTGCTAGCACCTTCTCTGTGCCTGGGAAGCACAAGTGTTCACATTGCTTCGCAGAATCGCGTTTGTGCAGAAAACACTAACACTTGTTCAGAAGGAAAGAAAGCACAGAGCGCCAGATTTTATGTTGCCCTGGAGAGCTTGCAGAGCACTGGGGAAAGGCAGGCAGAGAATTCCCTGCTAGCACCTTCTCTGTGCCTGGGAAGCAAAAGTGTTCACATTGCTTCGCAGAATCGCGTTTGTGCAGAAAACACTAACACTTGTTCAGAAGGAAAGAAAGCACAGAGCGCCAGATTTTATGTTGCCCTGGAGAGCTTGCAGAGCACTGGGGAAAGGCAGGCAGAGAATTCCCTGCTAGCACCTTCTCTGTGCCTGGGAAGCAAAAGTGTTCACATTGCTTCGCAGAATCGCGTTTGTGCAGAAAACACTAACACTTGTTCAGAAGGAAAGAAAGCACAGAGCCCCAGATTTTATGTTGCCCTGGAGAGCTTGCAGAGCACTGGGGAAAGGCAGGCAGAGAATTCCCTGCTAGCACCTTCTCTGTGCCTGGGAAGCAAAAGTGTTCACATTGCTTCGCAGAATCGCGTTTGTGCAGAAAACACTAACACTTGTTCAGAAGGAAAGAAAGCCCAGAGCCCCAGATTTTATGTTGCCCTGGAGAGCTTGCAGAGCACTGGGGAAAGGCAGGCAGAGAATTCCCTGCTAGCACCTTCTCTGTGCCTGGGAAGCAAAAGTGTTCACATTGCTTCGCAGAATCGCGTTTGTGCAGAAAACACTAACACTTGTTCAGAAGGAAAGAAAGCACAGAGCGCCAGATTTTATGTTGCCCTGGAGAGCTTGCAGAGCACTGGGGAAAGGCAGGCAGAGAATTCCCTGCTAGCACCTTCTCTGTGCCTGGGAAGCACAAGTGTTCACATTGCTTCGCAGAATCGCGTTTGTGCAGAAAACACTAACACTTGTTCAGAAGGAAAGAAAGCACAGAGCCCCAGATTTTATGTTGCCCTGGAGAGCTTGCAGAGCACTGGGGAAAGGCAGGCAGAGAATTCCCTGCTAGCACCTTCTCTGTGCCTGGGAAGCAAAAGTGTTCACATTGCTTCTCAGAATCGCGTTTGTGCAGAAAACACTAACACTTGTTCAGAAGGAAAGAAAGCACAGAGCGCCAGATTTTATGTTGCCCTGGAGAGCTTGCAGAGCACTGGGGAAAGGCAGGCAGAGAATTCCCTGCTAGCACCTTCTCTGTGCCTGGGAAGCAAAAGTGTTCGCATTGCTTCGCAGAATCGCGTTTGTGCAGAAAACACTAACACTTGTTCAGAAGGAAAGAAAGCACAGAGCGCCAGATTTTATGTTGCCCTGGAGAGCTTGCAGAGCACTGGGGCAAGGCAGGAAGAGAATTCTCTGCTAGCACCTTCTCTGTGCCTGGGAAGCAAAAGTGTTCACATTGCTTCGCAGAATCGCGTTTGTGCAGAAAACACTAACACTTGTTCAGAAGGAAAGAAAGCACAGAGCGCCAGATTTTATGTTGCCCTGGAGAGCTTGCAGAGCACTGGGGAAAGGCAGGCAGAGAATTCCCTGCTAGCACCTTCTCTGTGCCTGGGCAGCAAAAGTGTTCACATTGCTTCGCAGAATCGCGTTTGTGCAGAAAACACTAACACTTGTTCAGAAGGAAAGAAAGCACAGAGCGCCAGATTTTATGTTGCCCTGGAGAGCTTGCAGAGCACTGGGGAAAGGCAGGCAGAGAATTCCCTGCTAGCACCTTCTCTGTGCCTGGGAAGCAAAAGTGTTCACACTGCTTCGCAGAATCGCGTTTGTGCAGAAAACACTAACACTTGTTCAGAAGGAAAGAAAGCACAGAGCCCCAGATTTTATGTTGCCCTGGAGAGCTTGCAGAGCACTGGGGAAAGGCAGGCAGAGAATTCCCTGCTAGCACCTTCTCTGTGCCTGGGAAGCAAAAGTGTTCACATTGCTTCGCAGAATCGCGTTTGTGCAGAAAACACTAACACTTGTTCAGAAGGAAAGAAAGCACAGAGCCCCAGATTTTATGTTGCCCTGGAGAGCTTGCAGAGCACTGGGGCAAGGCAGGCAGAGAATTCCCTGCTAGCACCTTCTCTGTGCCTGGGAAGCAGAAGTGTTCACATTGCTTCGCAGAATCGCGTTTGTGCAGAAAACACTAACACTTGTTCAGAAGGAAAGAAAGCACAGAGCCCCAGATTTTATGTTGCCCTGGAGAGCTTGCAGAGCACTGGGGAAAGGCAGGCAGAGAATTCCCTGCTAGCACCTTCTCTGTGCCTGGGAAGCAAAAGTGTTCACATTGCTTCGCAGAATCGCGTTTGTGCAGAAAACACTAACACTTGTTCAGAAGGAAAGAAAGCACAGAGCGCCAGATTTTATGTTGCCCTGGAGAGCTTGCAGAGCACTGGGGAAAGGCAGGCAGAGAATTCCCTGCTAGCACCTTCTCTGTGCCTGGGAAGCAAAAGTGTTCACATTGCTTCGCAGAATCGCGTTTGTGCAGAAAACACTAACACTTGTTCAGAAGGAAAGAAAGCACAGAGCGCCACATTTTATGTTGCCCTGGAGAGCTTGCAGAGCACTGGGGAAAGGCAGGCAGAGAATTCCCTGCTAGCACCTTCTCTGTGCCTGGGAAGGAGAAGTGTTCACATTGCTTCGCAGAATCGCTTTTGTGCAGAAAACACTAACACTTGTTCAGAAGGAAAGAAAGCACAGAGCGCCAGATTTTATGTTGCCCTGGAGAGCTTGCAGAGCACTGGGGCAAGGCAGGCAGAGAATTCCCTGCTAGCACCTTCTCTGTGCCTGGGAAGCAAAAGTGTTCACATTGCTTCGCAGAATCGCGTTTGTGCAGAAAACACTAACACTTGTTCAGAAGGAAAGAAAGCACAGAGCCCCAGATTTTATGTTGCCCTGGAGAGCTTGCAGAGCACTGGGGAAAGGCAGGCAGAGAATTCCCTGCTAGCACCTTCTCTGTGCCTGGGAAGCAAAAGTGTTCACATTGCTTCGCAGAATCGCGTTTGTGCAGAAAACACTAACACTTGTTCAGAAGGAAAGAAAGCACAGAGCCCCAGATTTTATGTTGCCCTGGAGAGCTTGCAGAGCACTGGGGAAAGGCAGGCAGAGAATTCCCTGCTAGCACCTTCTCTGTGCCTGGGCAGCAAAAGTGTTCACATTGCTTCGCAGAATCGCGTTTGTGCAGAAAACACTAACACTTGTTCAGAAGGAAAGAAAGCACAGAGCCCCAGATTTTATGTTGCCCTGGAGAGCTTGCAGAGCACTGGGGAAAGGCAGGCAGAGAATTCCCTGCTAGCACCTTCTCTGTGCCTGGGAAGCAAAAGTGTTCGCATTGCTTCGCAGAATCGCGTTTGTGCAGAAAACACTAACACTTGTTCAGAAGGAAAGAAAGCACAGAGCCCCAGATTTTATGTTGCCCTGGAGAGCTTGCAGAGCACTGGGGAAAGGCAGGCAGAGAATTCCCTGCTAGCACCTTCTCTGTGCCTGGGAAGCAAAAGTGTTCACATTGCTTCGCAGAATCGCGTTTGTGCAGAAAACACTAACACTTGTTCAGAAGGAAAGAAAGCACAGAGCGCCAGATTTTATGTTGCCCTGGAGAGCTTGCAGAGCACTGGGGCAAGGCAGGCAGAGAATTCCCTGCTAGCACCTTCTCTGTGCCTGGGAAGCAAAAGTGTTCGCATTGCTTCGCAGAATCGCGTTTGTGCAGAAAACACTAACACTTGTTCAGAAGGAAAGAAAGCACAGAGCGCCAGATTTTATGTTGCCCTGGAGAGCTTGCAGAGCACTGGGGAAAGGCAGGCAGAGAATTCCCTGCTAGCACCTTCTCTGTGCCTGGGCAGCAAAAGTGTTCACATTGCTTCGCAGAATCGCGTTTGTGCAGAAAACACTAACACTTGTTCAGAAGGAAAGAAAGCACAGAGCCCCAGATTTTATGTTGCCCTGGAGAGCTTGCAGAGCACTGGGGAAAGGCAGGCAGAGAATTCCCTGCTAGCACCTTCTCTGTGCCTGGGAAGCAAAAGTGTTCACATTGCTTCGCAGAATCGCTTTTGTGCAGAAAACACTAACACTTGTTCAGAAGGAAAGAAAGCACAGAGCGCCAGATTTTATGTTGCCCTGGAGAGCTTGCAGAGCACTGGGGCAAGGCAGGCAGAGAATTCCCTGCTAGCACCTTCTCTGTGCCTGGGAAGCAAAAGTGTTCACATTGCTTCGCAGAATCGCTTTTGTGCAGAAAACACTAACACTTGTTCAGAAGGAAAGAAAGCACAGAGCGCCAGATTTTATGTTGCCCTGGAGAGCTTGCAGAGCACTGGGGAAAGGCAGGCAGAGAATTCCCTGCTAGCACCTTCTCTGTGCCTGGGAAGCAAAAGTGTTCGCATTGCTTCGCAGAATCGCGTTTGTGCAGAAAACACTAACACTTGTTCAGAAGGAAAGAAAGCACAGAGCCCCAGATTTTATGTTGCCCTGGAGAGCTTGCAGAGCACTGGGGAAAGGCAGGCAGAGAATTCCCTGCTAGCACCTTCTCTGTGCCTGGGAAGCAAAAGTGTTCACATTGCTTCGCAGAATCGCTTTTGTGCAGAAAACACTAACACTTGTTCAGAAGGAAAGAAAGCACAGAGCCCCAGATTTTATGTTGCCCTGGAGAGCTTGCAGAGCACTGGGGAAAGGCAGGCAGAGAATTCCCTGCTAGCACCTTCTCTGTGCCTGGGAAGCAAAAGTGTTCACATTGCTTCGCAGAATCGCGTTTGTGCAGAAAACACTAACACTTGTTCAGAAGGAAAGAAAGCACAGAGCGCCAGATTTTATGTTGCCCTGGAGAGCTTGCAGAGCACTGGGGAAAGGCAGGCAGAGAATTCCCTGCTAGCACCTTCTCTGTGCCTGGGAAGCAAAAGTGTTCACATTGCTTCGCAGAATCGCGTTTGTGCAGAAAACACTAACACTTGTTCAGAAGGAAAGAAAGCACAGAGCGCCAGATTTTATGTTGCCCTGGAGAGCTTGCAGAGCACTGGGGCAAGGCAGGCAGAGAATTCCCTGCTAGCACCTTCTCTGTGCCTGGGAAGCAAAAGTGTTCGCATTGCTTCGCAGAATCGCGTTTGTGCAGAAAACACTAACACTTGTTCAGAAGGAAAGAAAGCACAGAGCCCCAGATTTTATGTTGCCCTGGAGAGCTTGCAGAGCACTGGGGAAAGGCAGGCAGAGAATTCCCTGCTAGCACCTTCTCTGTGCCTGGGAAGCAAAAGTGTTCACATTGCTTCGCAGAATCGCTTTTGTGCAGAAAACACTAACACTTGTTCAGAAGGAAAGAAAGCACAGAGCCCCAGATTTTATGTTGCCCTGGAGAGCTTGCAGAGCACTGGGGAAAGGCAGGCAGAGAATTCCCTGCTAGCACCTTCTCTGTGCCTGGGAAGCAAAAGTGTTCACATTGCTTCGCAGAATCGCGTTTGTGCAGAAAACACTAACACTTGTTCAGAAGGAAAGAAAGCACAGAGCCCCAGATTTTATGTTGCCCTGGAGAGCTTGCAGAGCACTGGGGAAAGGCAGGCAGAGAATTCCCTGCTAGCACCTTCTCTGTGCCTGGGCAGCAAAAGTGTTCACATTGCTTCGCAGAATCGCGTTTGTGCAGAAAACACTAACACTTGTTCAGAAGGAAAGAAAGCACAGAGCGCCAGATTTTCTGTTGCCCTGGAGAGCTTGCAGAGCACTGGGGCAAGGCAGGCAGAGAATTCCCTGCTAGCACCTTCTCTGTGCCTGGGCAGCAAAAGTGTTCACATTGCTTCGCAGAATCGCGTTTGTGCAGAAAACACTAACACTTGTTCAGAAGGAAAGAAAGCACAGAGCCCCAGATTTTATGTTGCCCTGGAGAGCTTGCAGAGCACTGGGGAAAGGCAGGCAGAGAATTCCCTGCTAGCACCTTCTCTGTGCCTGGGAAGCAAAAGTGTTCACATTGCTTCGCAGAATCGCGTTTGTGCAGAAAACACTAACACTTGTTCAGAAGGAAAGAAAGCACAGAGCGCCAGATTTTATGTTGCCCTGGAGAGCTTGCAGAGCACTGGGGCAAGGCAGGCAGAGAATTCCCTGCTAGCACCTTCTCTGTGTCTGGGAAGCAAAAGTGTTCGCACTGCTTCGCAGAATCGCGTTTGTGCAGAAAACACTAACACTTGTTCAGAAGGAAAGAAAGCACAGAGCCCCAGATTTTATGTTGCCCTGGAGAGCTTGCAGAGCACTGGGGAAAGGCAGGCAGAGAATTCCCTGCTAGCACCTTCTCTGTGCCTGGGAAGCAAAAGTGTTCACATTGCTTCGCAGAATCGCGTTTGTGCAGAAAACACTAACACTTGTTCAGAAGGAAAGAAAGCACAGAGCGCCAGATTTTATGTTGCCCTGGAGAGCTTGCAGAGCACTGGGGCAAGGCAGGCAGAGAATTCCCTGCTAGCACCTTCTCTGTGTCTGGGAAGCAAAAGTGTTCGCACTGCTTCGCAGAATCGCGTTTGTGCAGAAAACACTAACACTTGTTCAGAAGGAAAGAAAGCACAGAGCCCCAGATTTTATGTTGCCCTGGAGAGCTTGCAGAGCACTGGGGAAAGGCAGGCAGAGAATTCCCTGCTAGCACCTTCTCTGTGCCTGGGAAGCAAAAGTGTTCACATTGCTTCGCAGAATCGCTTTTGTGCAGAAAACACTAACACTTGTTCAGAAGGAAAGAAAGCACAGAGCCCCAGATTTTATGTTGCCCTGGAGAGCTTGCAGAGCACTGGGGAAAGGCAGGCAGAGAATTCCCTGCTAGCACCTTCTCTGTGCCTGGGAAGCACAAGTGTTCGCATTGCTTCGCAGAATCGCGTTTGTGCAGAAAACACTAACACTTGTTCAGAAGGAAAGAAAGCACAGGGCCCCAGATTTTATGTTGCCCTGGAGAGCTTGCAGAGCACTGGGGAAAGGCAGGCAGAGAATTCCCTGCTAGCACCTTCTCTGTGCCTGGGAAGCAAAAGTGTTCACATTGCTTCGCAGAATCGCGTTTGTGCAGAAAACACTAACGCTTGTTCAGAAGGAAAGAAAGCACAGAGCGCCAGATTTTATGTTGCCCTGGAGAGCTTGCAGAGCACTGGGGAAAGGCAGGCAGAGAATTCCCTGCTAGCACCTTCTCTGTGCCTGGGAAGGACTAGTGTTCACATTGCTTCGCAGAATCGCGTTTGTGCTGAAAAACACTAACACTTGTTCAGAAGGAAAGAAAGCACAGAGCCCCACATTTTATGTTGCCCTGGAGAGCTTGCAGAGCACTGGGGAAAGGCAGGCAGAGAATTCCCTGCTAGCACCTTCTCTGTGCCTGGGAAGCAAAAGTGTTCACATTGCTTCGCAGAATCGCGTTTGTGCAGAAAACACTAACACTTGTTCAGAAGGAAAGAAAGCACAGAGCCCCAGATTTTATGTTGCCCTGGAGAGCTTGCAGAGCACTGGGGAAAGGCAGGCAGAGAATTCCCTGCTAGCACCTTCTCTGTGCCTGGGAAGCAAAAGTGTTCACATTGCTTCGCAGAATCGCGTTTGTGCAGAAAACACTAACACTTGTTCAGAAGGAAAGAAAGCACAGAGCCCCAGATTTTATGTTGCCCTGGAGAGCTTGCAGAGCACTGGGGAAAGGCAGGCAGAGAATTCCCTGCTAGCACCTTCTCTGTGCCTGGGAAGCACAAGTGTTCACATTGCTTCGCAGAATCGCTTTTGTGCAGAAAACACTAACACTTGTTCTGAAGGAAAGAAAGCACAGAGCCCCAGATTTTATGTTGCCCTGGAGAGCTTGCAGAGCACTGGGGAAAGGCAGGCAGAGAATTCCCTGCTAGCACCTTCTCTGTGCCTGGGCAGCAAAAGTGTTCACATTGCTTCGCAGAATCGCGTTTGTGCAGAAAACACTAACACTTGTTCAGAAGGAAAGAAAGCACAGAGCGCCAGATTTTATGTTGCCCTGGAGAGCTTGCAGAGCACTGGGGAAAGGCAGGCAGAGAATTCCCTGCTAGCACCTTCTCTGTGCCTGGGAAGGACAAGTGTTCACATTGCTTCGCAGAATCGCGTTTGTGCTGAAAAACACTAACACTTGTTCAGAAGGAAAGAAAGCACAGAGCCCCACATTTTATGTTGCCCTGGAGAGCTTGCAGAGCACTGGGGAAAGGCAGGCAGAGAATTCCCTGCTAGCACCTTCTCTGTGCCTGGGAAGCAAAAGTGTTCACATTGCTTCGCAGAATCGCGTTTGTGCAGAAAACACTAACACTTGTTCAGAAGGAAAGAAAGCACAGAGCCCCAGATTTTATGTTGCCCTGGAGAGCTTGCAGAGCACTGGGGAAAGGCAGGCAGAGAATTCCCTGCTAGCACCTTCTCTGTGCCTGGGAAGCAAAAGTGTTCACATTGCTTCGCAGAATCGCGTTTGTGAAGAAAACACTAACACTTGTTCAGAAGGAAAGAAAGCACAGAGCCCCACATTTTATGTTGCCCTGGAGAGCTTGCAGAGCACTGGGGAAAGGCAGGCAGAGAATTCCCTGCTAGCACCTTCTCTGTGCCTGGGCAGCAAAAGTGTTCACATTGCTTCGCAGAATCGCGTTTGTGCAGAAAACACTAACACTTGTTCAGAAGGAAAGAAAGCACAGAGCCCCAGATTTTATGTTGCCCTGGAGAGCTTGCAGAGCACTGGGGAAAGGCAGGCAGAGAATTCCCTGCTAGCACCTTCTCTGTGCCTGGGAAGCAAAAGTGTTCACATTGCTTCGCAGAATCGCGTTTGTGCAGAAAACACTAACACTTGTTCAGAAGGAAAGAAAGCACAGAGCGCCAGATTTTATGTTGCCCTGGAGAGCTTGCAGAGCACTGGGGAAAGGCAGGCAGAGAATTCCCTGCTAGCACCTTCTCTGTGCCTGGGAAGCAAAAGTGTTCACATTGCTTCGCAGAATCGCTTTTGTGCAGAAAACACTAACACTTGTTCAGAAGGAAAGAAAGCACAGAGCGCCAGATTTTATGTTGCCCTGGAGAGCTTGCAGAGCACTGGGGCAAGGCAGGCAGAGAATTCCCTGCTAGCACCTTCTCTGTGCCTGGGAAGCAAAAGTGTTCGCATTGCTTCGCAGAATCGCGTTTGTGCAGAAAACACTAACACTTGTTCAGAAGGAAAGAAAGCACAGAGCCCCAGATTTTATGTTGCCCTGGAGAGCTTGCAGAGCACTGGGGAAAGGCAGGCAGAGAATTCCCTGCTAGCACCTTCTCTGTGCCTGGGAAGCAAAAGTGTTCGCATTGCTTCGCAGAATCGCGTTTGTGCAGAAAACACTAACACTTGTTCAGAAGGAAAGAAAGCACAGAGCGCCAGATTTTATGTTGCCCTGGAGAGCTTGCAGAGCACTGGGGAAAGGCAGGCAGAGAATTCCCTGCTAGCACCTTCTCTGTGCCTGGGAAGCAAAAGTGTTCACATTGCTTCGCAGAATCGCTTTTGTGCAGAAAACACTAACACTTGTTCAGAAGGAAAGAAAGCACAGAGCCCCAGATTTTATGTTGCCCTGGAGAGCTTGCAGAGCACTGGGGCAAGGCAGGCAGAGAATTCCCTGCTAGCACCTTCTCTGTGCCTGGGTAGCAAAAGTGTTCGCATTGCTTCGCAGAATCGCGTTTGTGCAGAAAACACTAACACTTGTTCAGAAGGAAAGAAAGCACAGAGCCCCAGATTTTATGTTGCCCTGGAGAGCTTGCAGAGCACTGGGGAAAGGCAGGCAGAGAATTCCCTGCTAGCACCTTCTCTGTGCCTGGGAAGCAAAAGTGTTCACATTGCTTCGCAGAATCGCGTTTGTGCAGAAAACACTAACACTTGTTCAGAAGGAAAGAAAGCACAGAGCCCCAGATTTTATGTTGCCCTGGAGAGCTTGCAGAGCACTGGGGAAAGGCAGGCAGAGAATTCCCTGCTAGCACCTTCTCTGTGCCTGGGAAGCAAAAGTGTTCACATTGCTTCGCAGAATCGCGTTTGTGCAGAAAACACTAACACTTGTTCAGAAGGAAAGAAAGCACAGAGCCCCAGATTTTATGTTGCCCTGGAGAGCTTGCAGAGCACTGGGGAAAGGCAGGCAGAGAATTCCCTGCTAGCACCTTCTCTGTGCCTGGGAAGCAAAAGTGTTCACATTGCTTCGCAGAATCGCTTTTGTGCAGAAAACACTAACACTTGTTCAGAAGGAAAGAAAGCACAGAGCCCCAGATTTTATGTTGCCCTGGAGAGCTTGCAGAGCACTGGGGAAAGGCAGGCAGAGAATTCCCTGCTAGCACCTTCTCTGTGCCTGGGAAGCAAAAGTGTTCACATTGCTTCGCAGAATCGCGTTTGTGCAGAAAACACTAACACTTGTTCAGAAGGAAAGAAAGCACAGAGCGCCAGATTTTATGTTGCCCTGGAGAGCTTGCAGAGCACTGGGGAAAGGCAGGCAGAGAATTCCCTGCTAGCACCTTCTCTGTGCCTGGGAAGGAGAAGTGTTCACATTGCTTCGCAGAATCGCTTTTGTGCAGAAAACACTAACACTTGTTCAGAAGGAAAGAAAGCACAGAGCGCCAGATTTTATGTTGCCCTGGAGAGCTTGCAGAGCACTGGGGAAAGGCAGGCAGAGAATTCCCTGCTAGCACCTTCTCTGTGCCTGGGAAGCAAAAGTGTTCGCATTGCTTCGCAGAATCGCGTTTGTGCAGAAAACACTAACACTTGTTCAGAAGGAAAGAAAGCACAGAGCCCCAGATTTTATGTTGCCCTGGAGAGCTTGCAGAGCACTGGGGAAAGGCAGGCAGAGAATTCCCTGCTAGCACCTTCTCTGTGCCTGGGAAGCAAAAGTGTTCACATTGCTTCGCTAATCGCGTTTGTGCAGAAAACACTAACACTTGTTCAGAAGGAAAGAAAGCACAGAGCCCCAGATTTTATGTTGCCCTGGAGAGCTTGCAGAGCACTGGGGAAAGGCAGGCAGAGAATTCCCTGCTAGCACCTTCTCTGTGCCTGGGAAGCACAAGTGTTCACATTGCTTCGCAGAATCGCGTTTGTGCAGAAAACACTAACACTTGTTCAGAAGGAAAGAAAGCACAGAGCCCCAGATTTTATGTTGCCCTGGAGAGCTTGCAGAGCACTGGGGAAAGGCAGGCAGAGAATTCCCTGCTAGCACCTTCTCTGTGCCTGGGCAGCAAAAGTGTTCACATTGCTTCGCAGAATCGCGTTTGTGCAGAAAACACTAACACTTGTTCAGAAGGAAAGAAAGCACAGAGCCCCAGATTTTATGTTGCCCTGGAGAGCTTGCAGAGCACTGGGGAAAGGCAGGCAGAGAATTCCCTGCTAGCACCTTCTCTGTGCCTGGGCAGCAAAAGTGTTCACATTGCTTCGCAGAATCGCGTTTGTGCAGAAAACACTAACACTTGTTCAGAAGGAAAGAAAGCACAGAGCGCCAGATTTTATGTTGCCCTGGAGAGCTTGCAGAGCACTGGGGAAAGGCAGGCAGAGAATTCCCTGCTAGCACCTTCTCTGTGCCTGGGAAGCAAAAGTGTTCACATTGCTTCGCAGAATCGCTTTTGTGCAGAAAACACTAACACTTGTTCAGAAGGAAAGAAAGCACAGAGCCCCAGATTTTATGTTGCCCTGGAGAGCTTGCAGAGCACTGGGGAAAGGCAGGCAGAGAATTCCCTGCTAGCACCTTCTCTGTGCCTGGGAAGCACAAGTGTTCGCATTGCTTCGCAGAATCGCGTTTGTGCAGAAAACACTAACACTTGTTCAGAAGGAAAGAAAGCACAGGGCCCCAGATTTTATGTTGCCCTGGAGAGCTTGCAGAGCACTGGGGAAAGGCAGGCAGAGAATTCCCTGCTAGCACCTTCTCTGTGCCTGGGAAGCAAAAGTGTTCACATTGCTTCGCAGAATCGCGTTTGTGCAGAAAACACTAACGCTTGTTCAGAAGGAAAGAAAGCACAGAGCCCCAGATTTTATGTTGCCCTGGAGAGCTTGCAGAGCACTGGGGAAAGGCAGGCAGAGAATTCCCTGCTAGCACCTTCTCTGTGCCTGGGAAGGACTAGTGTTCACATTGCTTCGCAGAATCGCGTTTGTGCTGAAAAACACTAACACTTGTTCAGAAGGAAAGAAAGCACAGAGCCCCACATTTTATGTTGCCCTGGAGAGCTTGCAGAGCACTGGGGAAAGGCAGGCAGAGAATTCCCTGCTAGCACCTTCTCTGTGCCTGGGAAGCAAAAGTGTTCACATTGCTTCGCAGAATCGCGTTTGTGCAGAAAACACTAACACTTGTTCAGAAGGAAAGAAAGCACAGAGCCCCAGATTTTATGTTGCCCTGGAGAGCTTGCAGAGCACTGGGGAAAGGCAGGCAGAGAATTCCCTGCTAGCACCTTCTCTGTGCCTGGGAAGCAAAAGTGTTCACATTGCTTCGCAGAATCGCGTTTGTGCAGAAAACACTAACACTTGTTCAGAAGGAAAGAAAGCACAGAGCGCCAGATTTTATGTTGCCCTGGAGAGCTTGCAGAGCACTGGGGAAAGGCAGGCAGAGAATTCCCTGCTAGCACCTTCTCTGTGCCTGGGAAGCAAAAGTGTTCACATTGCTTCGCAGAATCGCGTTTGTGCAGAAAACACTAACACTTGTTCAGAAGGAAAGAAAGCACAGAGCCCCAGATTTTATGTTGCCCTGGAGAGCTTGCAGAGCACTGGGGAAAGGCAGGCAGAGAATTCCCTGCTAGCACCTTCTCTGTGCCTGGGAAGCAAAAGTGTTCACATTGCTTCGCAGAATCGCGTTTGTGCAGAAAACACTAACACTTGTTCAGAAGGAAAGAAAGCACAGAGCCCCAGATTTTATGTTGCCCTGGAGAGCTTGCAGAGCACTGGGGAAAGGCAGGCAGAGAATTCCCTGCTAGCACCTTCTCTGTGCCTGGGCAGCAAAAGTGTTCACATTGCTTCGCAGAATCGCGTTTGTGCAGAAAACACTAACACTTGTTCAGAAGGAAAGAAAGCACAGAGCGCCAGATTTTATGTTGCCCTGGAGAGCTTGCAGAGCACTGGGGAAAGGCAGGCAGAGAATTCCCTGCTAGCACCTTCTCTGTGCCTGGGAAGCAAAAGTGTTCACATTGCTTCGCAGAATCGCTTTTGTGCAGAAAACACTAACACTTGTTCAGAAGGAAAGAAAGCACAGAGCGCCAGATTTTATGTTGCCCTGGAGAGCTTGCAGAGCACTGGGGCAAGGCAGGCAGAGAATTCCCTGCTAGCACCTTCTCTGTGCCTGGGAAGCAAAAGTGTTCGCATTGCTTCGCAGAATCGCGTTTGTGCAGAAAACACTAACACTTGTTCAGAAGGAAAGAAAGCACAGAGCGCCAGATTTTATGTTGCCCTGGAGAGCTTGCAGAGCACTGGGGAAAGGCAGGCAGAGAATTCCCTGCTAGCACCTTCTCTGTGCCTGGGAAGCAAAAGTGTTCACATTGCTTCGCAGAATCGCTTTTGTGCAGAAAACACTAACACTTGTTCAGAAGGAAAGAAAGCACAGAGCCCCAGATTTTATGTTGCCCTGGAGAGCTTGCAGAGCACTGGGGCAAGGCAGGCAGAGAATTCCCTGCTAGCACCTTCTCTGTGCCTGGGAAGCAAAAGTGTTCGCATTGCTTCGCAGAATCGCGTTTGTGCAGAAAACACTAACACTTGTTCAGAAGGAAAGAAAGCACAGAGCGCCAGATTTTATGTTGCCCTGGAGAGCTTGCAGAGCACTGGGGAAAGGCAGGCAGAGAATTCCCTGCTAGCACCTTCTCTGTGCCTGGGAAGCAAAAGTGTTCACATTGCTTCGCAGAATCGCTTTTGTGCAGAAAACACTAACACTTGTTCAGAAGGAAAGAAAGCCCAGAGCCCCAGATTTTATGTTGCCCTGGAGAGCTTGCAGAGCACTGGGGAAAGGCAGGCAGAGAATTCCCTGCTAGCACCTTCTCTGTGCCTGGGAAGCAAAAGTGTTCACATTGCTTCGCAGAATCGCGTTTGTGCAGAAAACACTAACACTTGTTCAGAAGGAAAGAAAGCACAGAGCCCCAGATTTTATGTTGCCCTGGAGAGCTTGCAGAGCACTGGGGAAAGGCAGGCAGAGAATTCCCTGCTAGCACCTTCTCTGTGCCTGGGAAGCAAAAGTGTTCACATTGCTTCGCAGAATCGCTTTTGTGCAGAAAACACTAACACTTGTTCAGAAGGAAAGAAAGCACAGAGCCCCAGATTTTATGTTGCCCTGGAGAGCTTGCAGAGCACTGGGGAAAGGCAGGCAGAGAATTCCCTGCTAGCACCTTCTCTGTGCCTGGGAAGCAAAAGTGTTCACATTGCTTCGCAGAATCGCTTTTGTGCAGAAAACACTAACACTTGTTCAGAAGGAAAGAAAGCACAGAGCGCCAGATTTTATGTTGCCCTGGAGAGCTTGCAGAGCACTGGGGAAAGGCAGGCAGAGAATTCCCTGCTAGCACCTTCTCTGTGCCTGGGAAGCAAAAGTGTTCGCATTGCTTCGCAGAATCGCGTTTGTGCAGAAAACACTAACACTTGTTCAGAAGGAAAGAAAGCACAGAGCGCCAGATTTTATGTTGCCCTGGAGAGCTTGCAGAGCACTGGGGAAAGGCAGGCAGAGAATTCCCTGCTAGCACCTTCTCTGTGCCTGGGAAGCAAAAGTGTTCACATTGCTTCGCTAATCGCGTTTGTGCAGAAAACACTAACACTTGTTCAGAAGGAAAGAAAGCACAGAGCCCCAGATTTTATGTTGCCCTGGAGAGCTTGCAGAGCACTGGGGAAAGGCAGGCAGAGAATTCCCTGCTAGCACCTTCTCTGTGCCTGGGAAGCACAAGTGTTCACATTGCTTCGCAGAATCGCGTTTGTGCAGAAAACACTAACACTTGTTCAGAAGGAAAGAAAGCACAGAGCGCCAGATTTTATGTTGCCCTGGAGAGCTTGCAGAGCACTGGGGAAAGGCAGGCAGAGAATTCCCTGCTAGCACCTTCTCTGTGCCTGGGAAGCAAAAGTGTTCACATTGCTTCGCAGAATCGCGTTTGTGCAGAAAACACTAACACTTGTTCAGAAGGAAAGAAAGCACAGAGCGCCAGATTTTATGTTGCCCTGGAGAGCTTGCAGAGCACTGGGGAAAGGCAGGCAGAGAATTCCCTGCTAGCACCTTCTCTGTGCCTGGGAAGCAAAAGTGTTCACACTGCTTCGCAGAATCGCGTTTGTGCAGAAAACACTAACACTTGTTCAGAAGGAAAGAAAGCACAGAGCCCCAGATTTTATGTTGCCCTGGAGAGCTTGCAGAGCACTGGGGCAAGGCAGGCAGAGAATTCCCTGCTAGCACCTTCTCTGTGCCTGGGAAGCAAAAGTGTTCGCATTGCTTCGCAGAATCGCGTTTGTGCAGAAAACACTAACACTTGTTCAGAAGGAAAGAAAGCACAGAGCCCCAGATTTTATGTTGCCCTGGAGAGCTTGCAGAGCACTGGGGAAAAGCAGGCAGAGAATTCCCTGCTAGCACCTTCTCTGTGCCTGGGAAGCAAAAGTGTTCACATTGCTTCGCTAATCGCGTTTGTGCAGAAAACACTAACACTTGTTCAGAAGGAAAGAAAGCACAGAGCCCCAGATTTTATGTTGCCCTGGAGAGCTTGCAGAGCACTGGGGAAAGGCAGGCAGAGAATTCCCTGCTAGCACCTTCTCTGTGCCTGGGAAGCACAAGTGTTCACATTGCTTCGCAGAATCGCGTTTGTGCAGAAAACACTAACACTTGTTCAGAAGGAAAGAAAGCACAGAGCGCCAGATTTTATGTTGCCCTGGAGAGCTTGCAGAGCACTGGGGAAAGGCAGGCAGAGAATTCCCTGCTAGCACCTTCTCTGTGCCTGGGAAGCAAAAGTGTTCACATTGCTTCGCAGAATCGCGTTTGTGCAGAAAACACTAACACTTGTTCAGAAGGAAAGAAAGCACAGAGCGCCAGATTTTATGTTGCCCTGGAGAGCTTGCAGAGCACTGGGGAAAGGCAGGCAGAGAATTCCCTGCTAGCACCTTCTCTGTGCCTGGGAAGCAAAAGTGTTCACATTGCTTCGCAGAATCGCGTTTGTGCAGAAAACACTAACACTTGTTCAGAAGGAAAGAAAGCACAGAGCCCCAGATTTTATGTTGCCCTGGAGAGCTTGCAGAGCACTGGGGAAAGGCAGGCAGAGAATTCCCTGCTAGCACCTTCTCTGTGCCTGGGAAGCACAAGTGTTCACATTGCTTCTCAGAATCGCGTTTGTGCAGAAAACACTAACACTTGTTCAGAAGGAAAGAAAGCACAGAGCCCCAGATTTTATGTTGCCCTGGAGAGCTTGCAGAGCACTGGGGAAAGGCAGGCAGAGAATTCCCTGCTAGCACCTTCTCTGTGCCTGGGAAGCACAAGTGTTCGCATTGCTTCGCAGAATCGCGTTTGTGCAGAAAACACTAACACTTGTTCAGAAGGAAAGAAAGCACAGAGCCCCAGATTTTATGTTGCCCTGGAGAGCTTGCAGAGCACTGGGGAAAGGCAGGCAGAGAATTCCCTGCTAGCACCTTCTCTGTGCCTGGGAAGCAAAAGTGTTCACATTGCTTCGCAGAATCGCGTTTGTGCAGAAAACACTAACGCTTGTTCAGAAGGAAAGAAAGCACAGAGCGCCAGATTTTATGTTGCCCTGGAGAGCTTGCAGAGCACTGGGGAAAGGCAGGCAGAGAATTCCCTGCTAGCACCTTCTCTGTGCCTGGGAAGCAAAAGTGTTCACATTGCTTCGCAGAATCGCTTTTGTGCAGAAAACACTAACACTTGTTCAGAAGGAAAGAAAGCACAGAGCGCCAGATTTTATGTTGCCCTGGAGAGCTTGCAGAGCACTGGGGAAAGGCAGGCAGAGAATTCCCTGCTAGCACCTTCTCTGTGCCTGGGAAGCAAAAGTGTTCGCATTGCTTCGCAGAATCGCGTTTGTGCAGAAAACACTAACACTTGTTCAGAAGGAAAGAAAGCACAGAGCGCCAGATTTTATGTTGCCCTGGAGAGCTTGCAGAGCACTGGGGAAAAGCAGGCAGAGAATTCCCTGCTAGCACCTTCTCTGTGCCTGGGAAGCACAAGTGTTCACATTGCTTCGCAGAATCGCGTTTGTGCAGAAAACACTAACACTTGTTCAGAAGGAAAGAAAGCACAGAGCCCCAGATTTTCTGTTGCCCTGGAGAGCTTGCAGAGCACTGGGGAAAGGCAGGCAGAGAATTCCCTGCTAGCACCTTCTCTGTGCCTGGGAAGCAAAAGTGTTCACATTGCTTCGCAGAATCGCGTTTGTGCAGAAAACACTAACACTTGTTCAGAAGGAAAGAAAGCACAGAGCCCCACATTTTATGTTGCCCTGGAGAGCTTGCAGAGCACTGGGGAAAGGCAGGCAGAGAATTCCCTGCTAGCACCTTCTCTGTGCCTGGGAAGGACAAGTGTTCACATTGCTTCGCAGAATCGCGTTTGTGCTGAAAAACACTAACACTTGTTCAGAAGGAAAGAAAGCACAGAGCCCCACATTTTATGTTGCCCTGGAGAGCTTGCAGAGCACTGGGGAAAGGCAGGCAGAGAATTCCCTGCTAGCACCTTCTCTGTGCCTGGGAAGGACAAGTGTTCACATTGCTTCGCAGAATCGCGTTTGTGCAGAAAACACTGACACTTGTTCAGAAGGAAAGAAAGCACAGAGCCCCAGATTTTATGTTGCCCTGGAGAGCTTGCAGAGCACTGGGGAAAGGCAGGCAGAGAATTCCCTGCTAGCACCTTCTCTGTGCCTGGGAAGCAAAAGTGTTCACATTGCTTCGCAGAATCGCGTTTGTGCAGAAAACACTAACACTTGTTCAGAAGGAAAGAAAGCACAGAGCGCCAGATTTTATGTTGCCCTGGAGAGCTTGCAGAGCACTGGGGAAAGGCAGGCAGAGAATTCCCTGCTAGCACCTTCTCTGTGCCTGGGAAGCAAAAGTGTTCACATTGCTTCGCAGAATCGCGTTTGTGCAGAAAACACTAACACTTGTTCAGAAGGAAAGAAAGCACAGAGCCCCAGATTTTATGTTGCCCTGGAGAGCTTGCAGAGCACTGGGGAAAGGCAGGCAGAGAATTCCCTGCTAGCACCTTCTCTGTGCCTGGGAAGCAAAAGTGTTCACATTGCTTCGCAGAATCGCTTTTGTGCAGAAAACACTAACACTTGTTCAGAAGGAAAGACAGCACAGAGCCCCAGATTTTATGTTGCCCTGGAGAGCTTGCAGAGCACTGGGGAAAGGCAGGCAGAGAATTCCCTGCTAGCACCTTCTCTGTGCCTGGGAAGCAAAAGTGTTCACATTGCTTCGCAGAATCGCGTTTGTGCAGAAAACACTAACACTTGTTCAGAAGGAAAGAAAGCACAGAGCCCCAGATTTTATGTTGCCCTGGAGAGCTTGCAGAGCACTGGGGAAAGGCAGGCAGAGAATTCCCTGCTAGCACCTTCTCTGTGCCTGGGAAGCAAAAGTGTTCACATTGCTTCGCAGAATCGCTTTTGTGCAGAAAACACTAACACTTGTTCAGAAGGAAAGAAAGCACAGAGCCCCAGATTTTATGTTGCCCTGGAGAGCTTGCAGAGCACTGGGGAAAGGCAGGCAGAGAATTCCCTGCTAGCACCTTCTCTGTGCCTGGGAAGCAAAAGTGTTCACATTGCTTCGCAGAATCGCTTTTGTGCAGAAAACACTAACACTTGTTCAGAAGGAAAGAAAGCACAGAGCGCCAGATTTTATGTTGCCCTGGAGAGCTTGCAGAGCACTGGGGAAAGGCAGGCAGAGAATTCCCTGCTAGCACCTTCTCTGTGCCTGGGAAGCAAAAGTGTTCACATTGCTTCGCAGAATCGCGTTTGTGCAGAAAACACTAACACTTGTTCAGAAGGAAAGAAAGCACAGAGCGCCAGATTTTATGTTGCCCTGGAGAGCTTGCAGAGCACTGGGGAAAGGCAGGCAGAGAATTCCCTGCTAGCACCTTCTCTGTGCCTGGGAAGGAGAAGTGTTCACATTGCTTCGCAGAATCGCTTTTGTGCAGAAAACACTGACACTTGTTCAGAAGGAAAGAAAGCACAGAGCGCCAGATTTTATGTTGCCCTGGAGAGCTTGCAGAGCACTGGGGCAAGGCAGGCAGAGAATTCCCTGCTAGCACCTTCTCTGTGCCTGGGAAGGAGAAGTGTTCACATTGCTTCGCTAATCGCGTTTGTGCAGAAAACACTAACACTTGTTCAGAAGGAAAGAAAGCACAGAGCCCCAGATTTTATGTTGCCCTGGAGAGCTTGCAGAGCACTGGGGAAAGGCAGGCAGAGAATTCCCTGCTAGCACCTTCTCTGTGCCTGGGAAGCACAAGTGTTCACATTGCTTCGCAGAATCGCGTTTGTGCAGAAAACACTAACACTTGTTCAGAAGGAAAGAAAGCACAGAGCGCCAGATTTTATGTTGCCCTGGAGAGCTTGCAGAGCACTGGGGAAAGGCAGGCAGAGAATTCCCTGCTAGCACCTTCTCTGTGCCTGGGAAGCAAAAGTGTTCACATTGCTTCGCAGAATCGCGTTTGTGCAGAAAACACTAACACTTGTTCAGAAGGAAAGAAAGCACAGAGCCCCAGATTTTATGTTGCCCTGGAGAGCTTGCAGAGCACTGGGGAAAGGCAGGCAGAGAATTCCCTGCTAGCACCTTCTCTGTGCCTGGGAAGCAAAAGTGTTCACATTGCTTCGCAGAATCGCGTTTGTGCAGAAAACACTAACACTTGTTCAGAAGGAAAGAAAGCACAGAGCCCCAGATTTTATGTTGCCCTGGAGAGCTTGCAGAGCACTGGGGAAAGGCAGGCAGAGAATTCCCTGCTAGCACCTTCTCTGTGCCTGGGCAGCAAAAGTGTTCACATTGCTTCGCAGAATCGCGTTTGTGCAGAAAACACTAACACTTGTTCAGAAGGAAAGAAAGCACAGAGCGCCAGATTTTATGTTGCCCTGGAGAGCTTGCAGAGCACTGGGGAAAGGCAGGCAGAGAATTCCCTGCTAGCACCTTCTCTGTGCCTGGGAAGCAAAAGTGTTCACATTGCTTCGCAGAATCGCGTTTGTGCAGAAAACACTAACACTTGTTCAGAAGGAAAGAAAGCACAGAGCCCCAGATTTTATGTTGCCCTGGAGAGCTTGCAGAGCACTGGGGAAAGGCAGGCAGAGAATTCCCTGCTAGCACCTTCTCTGTGCCTGGGAAGCACAAGTGTTCACATTGCTTCTCAGAATCGCGTTTGTGCAGAAAACACTAACACTTGTTCAGAAGGAAAGAAAGCACAGAGCCCCAGATTTTATGTTGCCCTGGAGAGCTTGCAGAGCACTGGGGCAAGGCAGGCAGAGAATTCCCTGCTAGCACCTTCTCTGTGCCTGGGAAGCAAAAGTGTTCACATTGCTTCGCAGAATCGCGTTTGTGCAGAAAACACTAACACTTGTTCAGAAGGAAAGAAAGCACAGAGCCCCAGATTTTATGTTGCCCTGGAGAGCTTGCAGAGCACTGGGGAAAGGCAGGCAGAGAATTCCCTGCTAGCACCTTCTCTGTGCCTGGGAAGCAAAAGTGTTCACATTGCTTCGCAGAATCGCGTTTGTGCAGAAAACACTAACGCTTGTTCAGAAGGAAAGAAAGCACAGAGCCCCAGATTTTATGTTGCCCTGGAGAGCTTGCAGAGCACTGGGGAAAGGCAGGCAGAGAATTCCCTGCTAGCACCTTCTCTGTGCCTGGGAAGCAAAAGTGTTCACATTGCTTCGCAGAATCGCTTTTGTGCAGAAAACACTAACACTTGTTCAGAAGGAAAGAAAGCACAGAGCGCCAGATTTTATGTTGCCCTGGAGAGCTTGCAGAGCACTGGGGAAAGGCAGGCAGAGAATTCCCTGCTAGCACCTTCTCTGTGCCTGGGAAGCAAAAGTGTTCGCATTGCTTCGCAGAATCGCGTTTGTGCAGAAAACACTAACACTTGTTCAGAAGGAAAGAAAGCACAGAGCGCCAGATTTTATGTTGCCCTGGAGAGCTTGCAGAGCACTGGGGAAAAGCAGGCAGAGAATTCCCTGCTAGCACCTTCTCTGTGCCTGGGAAGCACAAGTGTTCACATTGCTTCGCAGAATCGCGTTTGTGCAGAAAACACTAACACTTGTTCAGAAGGAAAGAAAGCACAGAGCGCCAGATTTTATGTTGCCCTGGAGAGCTTGCAGAGCACTGGGGAAAGGCAGGCAGAGAATTCCCTGCTAGCACCTTCTCTGTGCCTGGGAAGCAAAAGTGTTCACATTGCTTCGCAGAATCGCGTTTGTGCAGAAAACACTAACACTTGTTCAGAAGGAAAGAAAGCACAGAGCGCCAGATTTTATGTTGCCCTGGAGAGCTTGCAGAGCACTGGGGAAAGGCAGGCAGAGAATTCCCTGCTAGCACCTTCTCTGTGCCTGGGAAGCAAAAGTGTTCACATTGCTTCGCAGAATCGCTTTTGTGCAGAAAACACTAACACTTGTTCAGAAGGAAAGAAAGCACAGAGCGCCAGATTTTATGTTGCCCTGGAGAGCTTGCAGAGCACTGGGGCAAGGCAGGCAGAGAATTCCCTGCTAGCACCTTCTCTGTGCCTGGGAAGCAAAAGTGTTCGCATTGCTTCGCAGAATCGCGTTTGTGCAGAAAACACTAACACTTGTTCAGAAGGAAAGAAAGCACAGAGCCCCAGATTTTATGTTGCCCTGGAGAGCTTGCAGAGCACTGGGGAAAGGCAGGCAGAGAATTCCCTGCTAGCACCTTCTCTGTGCCTGGGAAGCAAAAGTGTTCACATTGCTTCGCAGAATCGCGTTTGTGCAGAAAACACTAACACTTGTTCAGAAGGAAAGAAAGCACAGAGCCCCAGATTTTATGTTGCCCTGGAGAGCTTGCAGAGCACTGGGGAAAGGCAGGCAGAGAATTCCCTGCTAGCACCTTCTCTGTGCCTGGGAAGCAAAAGTGTTCACATTGCTTCGCAGAATCGCTTTTGTGCAGAAAACACTAACACTTGTTCAGAAGGAAAGAAAGCACAGAGCGCCAGATTTTATGTTGCCCTGGAGAGCTTGCAGAGCACTGGGGAAAGGCAGGCAGAGAATTCCCTGCTAGCACCTTCTCTGTGCCTGGGAAGCAAAAGTGTTCACATTGCTTCGCAGAATCGCTTTTGTGCAGAAAACACTAACACTTGTTCAGAAGGAAAGAAAGCACAGAGCGCCAGATTTTATGTTGCCCTGGAGAGCTTGCAGAGCACTGGGGAAAGGCAGGCAGAGAATTCCCTGCTAGCACCTTCTCTGTGCCTGGGAAGCAAAAGTGTTCACATTGCTTCGCAGAATCGCGTTTGTGCAGAAAACACTAACACTTGTTCAGAAGGAAAGAAAGCACAGAGCCCCAGATTTTATGTTGCCCTGGAGAGCTTGCAGAGCACTGGGGAAAGGCAGGCAGAGAATTCCCTGCTAGCACCTTCTCTGTGCCTGGGAAGCAAAAGTGTTCACATTGCTTCGCAGAATCGCGTTTGTGCAGAAAACACTAACACTTGTTCAGAAGGAAAGAAAGCACAGAGCGCCAGATTTTATGTTGCCCTGGAGAGCTTGCAGAGCACTGGGGAAAGGCAGGCAGAGAATTCCCTGCTAGCACCTTCTCTGTGCCTGGGAAGGAGAAGTGTTCACATTGCTTCGCAGAATCGCTTTTGTGCAGAAAACACTGACACTTGTTCAGAAGGAAAGAAAGCACAGAGCGCCAGATTTTATGTTGCCCTGGAGAGCTTGCAGAGCACTGGGGAAAGGCAGGCAGAGAATTCCCTGCTAGCACCTTCTCTGTGCCTGGGAAGCAAAAGTGTTCGCATTGCTTCGCAGAATCGCGTTTGTGCAGAAAACACTAACACTTGTTCAGAAGGAAAGAAAGCACAGAGCCCCAGATTTTATGTTGCCCTGGAGAGCTTGCAGAGCACTGGGGAAAGGCAGGCAGAGAATTCCCTGCTAGCACCTTCTCTGTGCCTGGGAAGCAAAAGTGTTCACATTGCTTCGCAGAATCGCTTTTGTGCAGAAAACACTAACACTTGTTCAGAAGGAAAGAAAGCACAGAGCCCCAGATTTTATGTTGCCCTGGAGAGCTTGCAGAGCACTGGGGAAAGGCAGGCAGAGAATTCCCTGCTAGCACCTTCTCTGTGCCTGGGAAGCAAAAGTGTTCGCATTGCTTCGCAGAATCGCTTTTGTGCAGAAAACACTAACACTTGTTCAGAAGGAAAGAAAGCACAGAGCCCCACATTTTATGTTGCCCTGGAGAGCTTGCAGAGCACTGGGGAAAGGCAGGCAGAGAATTCCCTGCTAGCACCTTCTCTGTGCCTGGGAAGCAAAAGTGTTCACATTGCTTCGCTAATCGCGTTTGTGCAGAAAACACTAACACTTGTTCAGAAGGAAAGAAAGCACAGAGCCCCAGATTTTATGTTGCCCTGGAGAGCTTGCAGAGCACTGGGGAAAGGCAGGCAGAGAATTCCCTGCTAGCACCTTCTCTGTGCCTGGGAAGGAGAAGTGTTCACATTGCTTCGCAGAATCGCGTTTGTGCAGAAAACACTAACACTTTTTCAGAAGGAAAGAAAGCACAGAGCCCCAGATTTTATGTTGCCCTGGAGAGCTTGCAGAGCACTGGGGAAAGGCAGGCAGAGAATTCCCTGCTAGCACCTTCTCTGTGCCTGGGAAGCACAAGTGTTCACATTGCTTCGCAGAATCGCTTTTGTGCAGAAAACACTAACACTTGTTCAGAAGGAAAGAAAGCACAGAGCGCCAGATTTTATGTTGCCCTGGAGAGCTTGCAGAGCACTGGGGAAAGGCAGGCAGAGAATTCCCTGCTAGCACCTTCTCTGTGCCTGGGAAGCAAAAGTGTTCACATTGCTTCGCAGAATCGCGTTTGTGCAGAAAACACTAACACTTGTTCAGAAGGAAAGAAAGCACAGAGCGCCAGATTTTATGTTGCCCTGGAGAGCTTGCAGAGCACTGGGGAAAGGCAGGCAGAGAATTCCCTGCTAGCACCTTCTCTGTGCCTGGGAAGCAAAAGTGTTCACATTGCTTCGCAGAATCGCGTTTGTGCAGAAAACACTAACACTTGTTCAGAAGGAAAGAAAGCACAGAGCGCCAGATTTTATGTTGCCCTGGAGAGCTTGCAGAGCACTGGGGAAAGGCAGGCAGAGAATTCCCTGCTAGCACCTTCTCTGTGCCTGGGAAGCAAAAGTGTTCACATTGCTTCGCAGAATCGCGTTTGTGCAGAAAACACTAACACTTGTTCAGAAGGAAAGAAAGCACAGAGCCCCAGATTTTATGTTGCCCTGGAGAGCTTGCAGAGCACTGGGGAAAGGCAGGCAGAGAATTCCCTGCTAGCACCTTCTCTGTGCCTGGGAAGCACAAGTGTTCACATTGCTTCTCAGAATCGCGTTTGTGCAGAAAACACTAACACTTGTTCAGAAGGAAAGAAAGCACAGAGCCCCAGATTTTATGTTGCCCTGGAGAGCTTGCAGAGCACTGGGGCAAGGCAGGCAGAGAATTCCCTGCTAGCACCTTCTCTGTGCCTGGGAAGCACAAGTGTTCGCATTGCTTCGCAGAATCGCGTTTGTGCAGAAAACACTAACACTTGTTCAGAAGGAAAGAAAGCACAGAGCCCCAGATTTTATGTTGCCCTGGAGAGCTTGCAGAGCACTGGGGAAAGGCAGGCAGAGAATTCCCTGCTAGCACCTTCTCTGTGCCTGGGAAGCAAAAGTGTTCACATTGCTTCGCAGAATCGCGTTTGTGCAGAAAACACTAACGCTTGTTCAGAAGGAAAGAAAGCACAGAGCGCCAGATTTTATGTTGCCCTGGAGAGCTTGCAGAGCACTGGGGAAAGGCAGGCAGAGAATTCCCTGCTAGCACCTTCTCTGTGCCTGGGAAGCAAAAGTGTTCACATTGCTTCGCAGAATCGCTTTTGTGCAGAAAACACTAACACTTGTTCAGAAGGAAAGAAAGCACAGAGCCCCAGATTTTATGTTGCCCTGGAGAGCTTGCAGAGCACTGGGGAAAGGCAGGCAGAGAATTCCCTGCTAGCACCTTCTCTGTGCCTGGGAAGCAAAAGTGTTCGCATTGCTTCGCAGAATCGCGTTTGTGCAGAAAACACTAACACTTGTTCAGAAGGAAAGAAAGCACAGAGCGCCAGATTTTATGTTGCCCTGGAGAGCTTGCAGAGCACTGGGGAAAAGCAGGCAGAGAATTCCCTGCTAGCACCTTCTCTGTGCCTGGGAAGCACAAGTGTTCACATTGCTTCGCAGAATCGCGTTTGTGCAGAAAACACTAACACTTGTTCAGAAGGAAAGAAAGCACAGAACCCCAGATTTTATGTTGCCCTGGAGAGCTTACAGAGCACTGGGGAAAGGCAGGCAGAGAATTCCCTGCTAGCACCTTCTCTGTGCCTGGGAAGCAAAAGTGTTCACATTGCTTCGCAGAATCGCGTTTGTGCAGAAAACACTAACACTTGTTCAGAAGGAAAGAAAGCACAGAGCGCCAGATTTTATGTTGCCCTGGAGAGCTTGCAGAGCACTGGGGAAAGGCAGGCAGAGAATTCCCTGCTAGCACCTTCTCTGTGCCTGGGAAGCAAAAGTGTTCACATTGCTTCGCAGAATCGCGTTTGTGCAGAAAACACTAACACTTGTTCAGAAGGAAAGAAAGCACAGAGCCCCAGATTTTATGTTGCCCTGGAGAGCTTGCAGAGCACTGGGGCAAGGCAGGCAGAGAATTCCCTGCTAGCACCTTCTCTGTGCCTGGGAAGCAAAAGTGTTCACATTGCTTCGCAGAATCGCTTTTGTGCAGAAAACACTAACACTTGTTCAGAAGGAAAGAAAGCACAGAGCCCCAGATTTTATGTTGCCCTGGAGAGCTTGCAGAGCACTGGG
This sequence comes from Strix occidentalis, assembly GCA_030819815.1. NCBI lineage: Eukaryota > Metazoa > Chordata > Aves > Strigiformes > Strigidae > Strix > Strix occidentalis. The sequence goes on from JASWHU010000199.1 coordinate 140,287, forward strand.
GAAAGGCAGGCAGAGAATTCCCTGCTAGCACCTTCTCTGTGCCTGGGCAGCAAAAGTGTTCACATTGCTTCGCAGAATCGCGTTTGTGCAGAAAACACTAACACTTTTTCAGAAGGAAAGAAAGCACAGAGCGCCAGATTTTATGTTGCCCTGGAGAGCTTGCAGAGCACTGGGGAAAGGCAGGCAGAGAATTCCCTGCTAGCACCTTCTCTGTGCCTGGGAAGGACAAGTGTTCACATTGCTTCGCAGAATCGCGTTTGTGCAGAAAACACTAACACTTGTTCAGAAGGAAAGAAAGCCCAGAGCCCCAGATTTTATGTTGCCCTGGAGAGCTTGCAGAGCACTGGGGAAAGGCAGGCAGAGAATTCCCTGCTAGCACCTTCTCTGTGCCTGGGAAGCAAAAGTGTTCACATTGCTTCGCAGAATCGCTTTTGTGCAGAAAACACTAACACTTGTTCAGAAGGAAAGAAAGCACAGAGCCCCAGATTTTATGTTGCCCTGGAGAGCTTGCAGAGCACTGGGGAAAGGCAGGCAGAGAATTCCCTGCTAGCACCTTCTCTGTGCCTGGGCAGCAAAAGTGTTCACATTGCTTCGCAGAATCGCGTTTGTGCAGAAAACACTAACACTTGTTCAGAAGGAAAGAAAGCACAGAGCGCCAGATTTTATGTTGCCCTGGAGAGCTTGCAGAGCACTGGGGAAAGGCAGGCAGAGAATTCCCTGCTAGCACCTTCTCTGTGCCTGGGAAGCAAAAGTGTTCACATTGCTTCGCAGAATCGCGTTTGTGCAGAAAACACTAACACTTGTTCAGAAGGAAAGAAAGCACAGAGAGCCAGATTTTATGTTGCCCTGGAGAGCTTGCAGAGCACTGGGGCAAGGCAGGCAGAGAATTCCCTGCTAGCACCTTCTCTGTGCCTGGGAAGCAAAAGTGTTCGCATTGCTTCGCAGAATCGCGTTTGTGCAGAAAACACTAACACTTGTTCAGAAGGAAAGAAAGCACAGAGCGCCAGATTTTATGTTGCCCTGGAGAGCTTGCAGAGCACTGGGGAAAGGCAGGCAGAGAATTCCCTGCTAGCACCTTCTCTGTGCCTGGGAAGCAAAAGTGTTCACATTGCTTCGCAGAATCGCTTTTGTGCAGAAAACACTAACACTTGTTCAGAAGGAAAGAAAGCACAGAGCGCCAGATTTTATGTTGCCCTGGAGAGCTTGCAGAGCACTGGGGAAAGGCAGGCAGAGAATTCCCTGCTAGCACCTTCTCTGTGCCTGGGAAGCAAAAGTGTTCACATTGCTTCGCAGAATCGCGTTTGTGCAGAAAACACTAACACTTGTTCAGAAGGAAAGAAAGCACAGAGCGCCAGATTTTATGTTGCCCTGGAGAGCTTGCAGAGCACTGGGGAAAGGCAGGCAGAGAATTCCCTGCTAGCACCTTCTCTGTGCCTGGGAAGCAAAAGTGTTCACATTGCTTCGCAGAATCGCTTTTGTGCAGAAAACACTAACACTTGTTCAGAAGGAAAGAAAGCACAGAGCCCCAGATTTTATGTTGCCCTGGAGAGCTTGCAGAGCACTGGGGAAAGGCAGGCAGAGAATTCCCTGCTAGCACCTTCTCTGTGCCTGGGCAGCAAAAGTGTTCACATTGCTTCGCAGAATCGCGTTTGTGCAGAAAACACTAACACTTTTTCAGAAGGAAAGAAAGCACAGAGCGCCAGATTTTATGTTGCCCTGGAGAGCTTGCAGAGCACTGGGGAAAGGCAGGCAGAGAATTCCCTGCTAGCACCTTCTCTGTGCCTGGGAAGGACAAGTGTTCACATTGCTTCGCAGAATCGCGTTTGTGCTGAAAAACACTAACACTTGTTCAGAAGGAAAGAAAGCACAGAGCGCCAGATTTTATGTTGCCCTGGAGAGCTTGCAGAGCACTGGGGAAAGGCAGGCAGAGAATTCCCTGCTAGCACCTTCTCTGTGCCTGGGAAGCAAAAGTGTTCACATTGCTTCGCAGAATCGCGTTTGTGCAGAAAACACTAACACTTGTTCAGAAGGAAAGAAAGCACAGAGCCCCAGATTTTATGTTGCCCTGGAGAGCTTGCAGAGCACTGGGGAAAGGCAGGCAGAGAATTCCCTGCTAGCACCTTCTCTGTGCCTGGGAAGCACAAGTGTTCACATTGCTTCGCAGAATCGCGTTTGTGCAGAAAACACTAACACTTGTTCAGAAGGAAAGAAAGCCCAGAGCCCCAGATTTTATGTTGCCCTGGAGAGCTTGCAGAGCACTGGGGAAAGGCAGGCAGAGAATTCCCTGCTAGCACCTTCTCTGTGCCTGGGAAGCAAAAGTGTTCACATTGCTTCGCAGAATCGCTTTTGTGCAGAAAACACTAACACTTGTTCAGAAGGAAAGAAAGCACAGAGCCCCAGATTTTATGTTGCCCTGGAGAGCTTGCAGAGCACTGGGGAAAGGCAGGCAGAGAATTCCCTGCTAGCACCTTCTCTGTGCCTGGGCAGCAAAAGTGTTCACATTGCTTCGCAGAATCGCGTTTGTGCAGAAAACACTAACACTTGTTCAGAAGGAAAGAAAGCACAGAGCCCCAGATTTTATGTTGCCCTGGAGAGCTTGCAGAGCACTGGGGAAAGGCAGGCAGAGAATTCCCTGCTAGCACCTTCTCTGTGCCTGGGAAGCAAAAGTGTTCACATTGCTTCGCAGAATCGCGTTTGTGCAGAAAACACTAACACTTGTTCAGAAGGAAAGAAAGCCCAGAGCCCCAGATTTTATGTTGCCCTGGAGAGCTTGCAGAGCACTGGGGAAAGGCAGGCAGAGAATTCCCTGCTAGCACCTTCTCTGTGCCTGGGAAGCAAAAGTGTTCACATTGCTTCGCAGAATCGCTTTTGTGCAGAAAACACTAACACTTGTTCAGAAGGAAAGAAAGCACAGAGCCCCAGATTTTATGTTGCCCTGGAGAGCTTGCAGAGCACTGGGGAAAGGCAGACAGAGAATTCCCTGCTAGCACCTTCTCTGTGCCTGGGAAGCACAAGTGTTCACATTGCTTCGCAGAATCGCGTTTGTGCAGAAAACACTAACACTTGTTCAGAAGGAAAGAAAGCACAGAGCGCCAGATTTTATGTTGCCCTGGAGAGCTTGCAGAGCACTGGGGAAAGGCAGGCAGAGAATTCCCTGCTAGCACCTTCTCTGTGCCTGGGAAGCAAAAGTGTTCACATTGCTTCGCAGAATCGCGTTTGTGCAGAAAACACTAACACTTGTTCAGAAGGAAAGAAAGCACAGAGCGCCAGATTTTATGTTGCCCTGGAGAGCTTGCAGAGCACTGGGGCAAGGCAGGCAGAGAATTCCCTGCTAGCACCTTCTCTGTGCCTGGGAAGCAAAAGTGTTCGCATTGCTTCGCAGAATCGCGTTTGTGCAGAAAACACTAACACTTGTTCAGAAGGAAAGAAAGCACAGAGCCCCAGATTTTATGTTGCCCTGGAGAGCTTGCAGAGCACTGGGGAAAGGCAGGCAGAGAATTCCCTGCTAGCACCTTCTCTGTGCCTGGGAAGCAAAAGTGTTCACATTGCTTCGCAGAATCGCTTTTGTGCAGAAAACACTAACACTTGTTCAGAAGGAAAGAAAGCACAGAGCCCCACATTTTATGTTGCCCTGGAGAGCTTGCAGAGCACTGGGGAAAGGCAGGCAGAGAATTCCCTGCTAGCACCTTCTCTGTGCCTGGGAAGCAAAAGTGTTCACATTGCTTCGCAGAATCGCGTTTGTGCAGAAAACACTAACACTTGTTCAGAAGGAAAGAAAGCACAGAGCCCCAGATTTTATGTTGCCCTGGAGAGCTTGCAGAGCACTGGGGCAAGGCAGGCAGAGAATTCCCTGCTAGCACCTTCTCTGTGCCTGGGAAGCAAAAGTGTTCACATTGCTTCGCAGAATCGCTTTTGTGCAGAAAACACTAACACTTGTTCAGAAGGAAAGAAAGCACAGAGCCCCAGATTTTATGTTGCCCTGGAGAGCTTGCAGAGCACTGGGGAAAGGCAGGCAGAGAATTCCCTGCTAGCACCTTCTCTGTGCCTGGGAAGCAAAAGTGTTCACATTGCTTCGCAGAATCGCTTTTGTGCAGAAAACACTAACACTTGTTCAGAAGGAAAGAAAGCACAGAGCCCCAGATTTTATGTTGCCCTGGAGAGCTTGCAGAGCACTGGGGAAAGGCAGGCAGAGAATTCCCTGCTAGCACCTTCTCTGTGCCTGGGAAGCAAAAGTGTTCACATTGCTTCGCAGAATCGCTTTTGTGCAGAAAACACTAACACTTGTTCAGAAGGAAAGAAAGCACAGAGCCCCAGATTTTATGTTGCCCTGGAGAGCTTGCAGAGCACTGGGGAAAGGCAGGCAGAGAATTCCCTGCTAGCACCTTCTCTGTGCCTGGGAAGGAGAAGTGTTCACATTGCTTCGCAGAATCGCGTTTGTGCAGAAAACACTAACACTTGTTCAGAAGGAAAGAAAGCCCAGAGCCCCAGATTTTATGTTGCCCTGGAGAGCTTGCAGAGCACTGGGGAAAGGCAGGCAGAGAATTCCCTGCTAGCACCTTCTCTGTGCCTGGGAAGCACAAGTGTTCACATTGCTTCGCAGAATCGCGTTTGTGCAGAAAACACTAACACTTGTTCAGAAGGAAAGAAAGCACAGAGCCCCAGATTTTATGTTGCCCTGGAGAGCTTGCAGAGCACTGGGGAAAGGCAGGCAGAGAATTCCCTGCTAGCACCTTCTCTGTGCCTGGGAAGCAAAAGTGTTCACATTGCTTCGCAGAATCGCTTTTGTGCAGAAAACACTAACACTTGTTCAGAAGGAAAGAAAGCACAGAGCCCCAGATTTTATGTTGCCCTGGAGAGCTTGCAGAGCACTGGGGCAAGGCAGGCAGAGAATTCCCTGCTAGCACCTTCTCTGTGCCTGGGAAGCAAAAGTGTTCGCATTGCTTCGCAGAATCGCTTTTGTGCAGAAAACACTAACACTTGTTCAGAAGGAAAGAAAGCACAGAGCGCCAGATTTTATGTTGCCCTGGAGAGCTTGCAGAGCACTGGGGAAAGGCAGGCAGAGAATTCCCTGCTAGCACCTTCTCTGTGCCTGGGAAGCAAAAGTGTTCACATTGCTTCGCAGAATCGCGTTTGTGCAGAAAACACTAACACTTGTTCAGAAGGAAAGAAAGCACAGAGCGCCAGATTTTATGTTGCCCTGGAGAGCTTGCAGAGCACTGGGGAAAGGCAGGCAGAGAATTCCCTGCTAGCACCTTCTCTGTGCCTGGGAAGCAAAAGTGTTCACATTGCTTCGCAGAATCGCGTTTGTGCAGAAAACACTAACACTTGTTCAGAAGGAAAGAAAGCACAGAGCCCCAGATTTTATGTTGCCCTGGAGAGCTTGCAGAGCACTGGGGAAAGGCAGGCAGAGAATTCCCTGCTAGCACCTTCTCTGTGCCTGGGAAGCACAAGTGTTCACATTGCTTCGCAGAATCGCGTTTGTGCAGAAAACACTAACACTTGTTCAGAAGGAAAGAAAGCACAGAGCCCCAGATTTTATGTTGCCCTGGAGAGCTTGCAGAGCACTGGGGAAAGGCAGGCAGAGAATTCCCTGCTAGCACCTTCTCTGTGCCTGGGAAGCAAAAGTGTTCACATTGCTTCGCAGAATCGCTTTTGTGCAGAAAACACTAACACTTGTTCAGAAGGAAAGAAAGCACAGAGCCCCAGATTTTATGTTGCCCTGGAGAGCTTGCAGAGCACTGGGGCAAGGCAGGCAGAGAATTCCCTGCTAGCACCTTCTCTGTGCCTGGGAAGCAAAAGTGTTCGCATTGCTTCGCAGAATCGCTTTTGTGCAGAAAACACTAACACTTGTTCAGAAGGAAAGAAAGCACAGAGCCCCAGATTTTATGTTGCCCTGGAGAGCTTGCAGAGCACTGGGGAAAGGCAGGCAGAGAATTCCCTGCTAGCACCTTCTCTGTGCCTGGGAAGCACAAGTGTTCACATTGCTTCGCAGAATCGCGTTTGTGCAGAAAACACTAACACTTGTTCAGAAGGAAAGAAAGCACAGAGCGCCAGATTTTATGTTGCCCTGGAGAGCTTGCAGAGCACTGGGGAAAGGCAGGCAGAGAATTCCCTGCTAGCACCTTCTCTGTGCCTGGGAAGCAAAAGTGTTCACATTGCTTCGCAGAATCGCGTTTGTGCAGAAAACACTAACACTTGTTCAGAAGGAAAGAAAGCACAGAGCGCCAGATTTTATGTTGCCCTGGAGAGCTTGCAGAGCACTGGGGAAAGGCAGGCAGAGAATTCCCTGCTAGCACCTTCTCTGTGCCTGGGAAGCAAAAGTGTTCACATTGCTTCGCAGAATCGCGTTTGTGCAGAAAACACTAACACTTGTTCAGAAGGAAAGAAAGCACAGAGCCCCAGATTTTATGTTGCCCTGGAGAGCTTGCAGAGCACTGGGGAAAGGCAGGCAGAGAATTCCCTGCTAGCACCTTCTCTGTGCCTGGGAAGCAAAAGTGTTCACATTGCTTCGCAGAATCGCGTTTGTGCAGAAAACACTAACACTTGTTCAGAAGGAAAGAAAGCACAGAGCGCCAGATTTTATGTTGCCCTGGAGAGCTTGCAGAGCACTGGGGAAAGGCAGGCAGAGAATTCCCTGCTAGCACCTTCTCTGTGCCTGGGAAGCACAAGTGTTCACATTGCTTCGCAGAATCGCTTTTGTGCAGAAAACACTAACACTTGTTCAGAAGGAAAGAAAGCACAGAGCGCCAGATTTTATGTTGCCCTGGAGAGCTTGCAGAGCACTGGGGCAAGGCAGGCAGAGAATTCCCTGCTAGCACCTTCTCTGTGCCTGGGAAGCAAAAGTGTTCACATTGCTTCGCAGAATCGCGTTTGTGCAGAAAACACTAACACTTGTTCAGAAGGAAAGAAAGCACAGAGCCCCAGATTTTATGTTGCCCTGGAGAGCTTGCAGAGCACTGGGGAAAGGCAGGCAGAGAATTCCCTGCTAGCACCTTCTCTGTGCCTGGGAAGCAAAAGTGTTCGCATTGCTTCGCAGAATCGCGTTTGTGCAGAAAACACTAACACTTGTTCAGAAGGAAAGAAAGCACAGAGCCCCAGATTTTATGTTGCCCTGGAGAGCTTGCAGAGCACTGGGGAAAGGCAGGCAGAGAATTCCCTGCTAGCACCTTCTCTGTGCCTGGGCAGCAAAAGTGTTCACATTGCTTCGCAGAATCGCGTTTGTGCAGAAAACACTAACACTTGTTCAGAAGGAAAGAAAGCACAGAGCCCCAGATTTTATGTTGCCCTGGAGAGCTTGCAGAGCACTGGGGAAAGGCAGGCAGAGAATTCCCTGCTAGCACCTTCTCTGTGCCTGGGAAGCAAAAGTGTTCACATTGCTTCGCAGAATCGCTTTTGTGCAGAAAACACTAACACTTGTTCAGAAGGAAAGAAAGCACAGAGCCCCAGATTTTATGTTGCCCTGGAGAGCTTGCAGAGCACTGGGGAAAGGCAGGCAGAGAATTCCCTGCTAGCACCTTCTCTGTGCCTGGGAAGGAGAAGTGTTCACATTGCTTCGCTAATCGCGTTTGTGCAGAAAACACTAACACTTGTTCAGAAGGAAAGAAAGCCCAGAGCCCCAGATTTTATGTTGCCCTGGAGAGCTTGCAGAGCACTGGGGAAAGGCAGGCAGAGAATTCCCTGCTAGCACCTTCTCTGTGCCTGGGAAGCACAAGTGTTCACATTGCTTCGCAGAATCGCGTTTGTGCAGAAAACACTAACACTTGTTCAGAAGGAAAGAAAGCACAGAGCGCCAGATTTTATGTTGCCCTGGAGAGCTTGCAGAGCACTGGGGAAAGGCAGGCAGAGAATTCCCTGCTAGCACCTTCTCTGTGCCTGGGAAGCAAAAGTGTTCACATTGCTTCGCAGAATCGCGTTTGTGCAGAAAACACTAACACTTGTTCAGAAGGAAAGAAAGCACAGAGCGCCAGATTTTATGTTGCCCTGGAGAGCTTGCAGAGCACTGGGGAAAGGCAGGCAGAGAATTCCCTGCTAGCACCTTCTCTGTGCCTGGGCAGCAAAAGTGTTCACATTGCTTCGCAGAATCGCGTTTGTGCAGAAAACACTAACACTTGTTCAGAAGGAAAGAAAGCACAGAGCCCCAGATTTTATGTTGCCCTGGAGAGCTTGCAGAGCACTGGGGAAAGGCAGGCAGAGAATTCCCTGCTAGCACCTTCTCTGTGCCTGGGAAGCACAAGTGTTCACATTGCTTCTCAGAATCGCGTTTGTGCAGAAAACACTAACACTTGTTCAGAAGGAAAGAAAGCACAGAGCCCCAGATTTTATGTTGCCCTGGAGAGCTTGCAGAGCACTGGGGCAAGGCAGGCAGAGAATTCCCTGCTAGCACCTTCTCTGTGCCTGGGAAGCACAAGCGTTCGCATTGCTTCGCAGAATCGCGTTTGTGCAGAAAACACTAACACTTGTTCAGAAGGAAAGAAAGCACAGAGCGCCAGATTTTATGTTGCCCTGGAGAGCTTGCAGAGCACTGGGGAAAGGCAGGCAGAGAATTCCCTGCTAGCACCTTCTCTGTGCCTGGGAAGCAAAAGTGTTCACATTGCTTCGCAGAATCGCGTTTGTGCAGAAAACACTAACGCTTGTTCAGAAGGAAAGAAAGCACAGAGCGCCAGGTTTTATGTTGCCCTGGAGAGCTTGCAGAGCACTGGGGAAAGGCAGGCAGAGAATTCCCTGCTAGCACCTTCTCTGTGCCTGGGAAGCAAAAGTGTTCACATTGCTTCGCAGAATCGCTTTTGTGCAGAAAACACTAACACTTGTTCAGAAGGAAAGAAAGCACAGAGCCCCAGATTTTATGTTGCCCTGGAGAGCTTGCAGAGCACTGGGGCAAGGCAGGCAGAGAATTCCCTGCTAGCACCTTCTCTGTGCCTGGGAAGCAAAAGTGTTCGCATTGCTTCGCAGAATCGCGTTTGTGCAGAAAACACTAACACTTGTTCAGAAGGAAAGAAAGCACAGAGCGCCAGATTTTATGTTGCCCTGGAGAGCTTGCAGAGCACTGGGGAAAAGCAGTCAGAGAATTCCCTGCTAGCACCTTCTCTGTGCCTGGGAAGCACAAGTGTTCACATTGCTTCGCAGAATCGCGTTTGTGCAGAAAACACTAACACTTGTTCAGAAGGAAAGAAAGCACAGAACCCCAGATTTTATGTTGCCCTGGAGAGCTTGCAGAGCACTGGGGAAAGGCAGGCAGAGAATTCCCTGCTAGCACCTTCTCTGTGCCTGGGAAGGAGAAGTGTTCACATTGCTTCGCAGAATCGCGTTTGTGCAGAAAACACTAACACTTGTTCAGAAGGAAAGAAAGCACAGAGCGCCAGATTTTATGTTGCCCTGGAGAGCTTGCAGAGCACTGGGGAAAGGCAGGCAGAGAATTCCCTGCTAGCACCTTCTCTGTGCCTGGGAAGCAAAAGTGTTCACATTGCTTCGCAGAATCGCGTTTGTGCAGAAAACACTAACACTTGTTCAGAAGGAAAGAAAGCACAGAGCCCCAGATTTTATGTTGCCCTGGAGAGCTTGCAGAGCACTGGGGCAAGGCAGGCAGAGAATTCCCTGCTAGCACCTTCTCTGTGCCTGGGAAGGAGAAGTGTTCACATTGCTTCGCAGAATCGCTTTTGTGCAGAAAACACTAACACTTGTTCAGAAGGAAAGAAAGCACAGAGCGCCAGATTTTATGTTGCCCTGGAGAGCTTGCAGAGCACTGGGGAAAGGCAGGCAGAGAATTCCCTGCTAGCACCTTCTCTGTGCCTGGGAAGGACAAGTGTTCACATTGCTTCGCAGAATCGCGTTTGTGCTGAAAAACACTAACACTTGTTCAGAAGGAAAGAAAGCACAGAGCCCCACATTTTATGTTGCCCTGGAGAGCTTGCAGAGCACTGGGGAAAGGCAGGCAGAGAATTCCCTGCTAGCACCTTCTCTGTGCCTGGGAAGCAAAAGTGTTCACATTGCTTCGCAGAATCGCGTTTGTGCAGAAAACACTAACACTTGTTCAGAAGGAAAGAAAGCACAGAGCCCCAGATTTTATGTTGCCCTGGAGAGCTTGCAGAGCACTGGGGAAAGGCAGGCAGAGAATTCCCTGCTAGCACCTTCTCTGTGCCTGGGAAGCAAAAGTGTTCACATTGCTTCGCAGAATCGCTTTTGTGCAGAAAACACTAACACTTGTTCAGAAGGAAAGAAAGCACAGAGCCCCAGATTTTATGTTGCCCTGGAGAGCTTGCAGAGCACTGGGGAAAGGCAGGCAGAGAATTCCCTGCTAGCACTTTCTCTGTGCCTGGGCAGCAAAAGTGTTCACATTGCTTCGCAGAATCGCGTTTGTGCAGAAAACACTAACACTTGTTCAGAAGGAAAGAAAGCACAGAGCCCCACATTTTATGTTGCCCTGGAGAGCTTGCAGAGCACTGGGGAAAGGCAGGCAGAGAATTCCCTGCTAGCACCTTCTCTGTGCCTGGGAAGCAAAAGTGTTCACATTGCTTCGCAGAATCGCGTTTGTGCAGAAAACACTAACACTTGTTCAGAAGGAAAGAAAGCACAGAGCGCCAGATTTTATGTTGCCCTGGAGAGCTTGCAGAGCACTGGGGAAAGGCAGGCAGAGAATTCCCTGCTAGCACCTTCTCTGTGCCTGGGCAGCAAAAGTGTTCACATTGCTTCGCTAATCGCGTTTGTGCAGAAAACACTAACACTTGTTCAGAAGGAAAGAAAGCACAGAGCCCCAGATTTTATGTTGCCCTGGAGAGCTTGCAGAGCACTGGGGAAAGGCAGGCAGAGAATTCCCTGCTAGCACCTTCTCTGTGCCTGGGAAGCACAAGTGTTCACATTGCTTCGCAGAATCGCATTTGTGCAGAAAACACTAACACTTGTTCAGAAGGAAAGAAAGCACAGAGCGCCAGATTTTATGTTGCCCTGGAGAGCTTGCAGAGCACTGGGGAAAGGCAGGCAGAGAATTACCTGCTAGCACCTTCTCTGTGCCTGGGAAGCAAAAGTGTTCACATTGCTTCGCAGAATCGCGTTTGTGCAGAAAACACTAACACTTGTTCAGAAGGAAAGAAAGCCCAGAGCGCCAGATTTTATGTTGCCCTGGAGAGCTTGCAGAGCACTGGGGAAAGGCAGGCAGAGAATTCCCTGCTAGCACCTTCTCTGTGCCTGGGAAGCAAAAGTGTTCACATTGCTTCGCAGAATCGCGTTTGTGCAGAAAACACTAACACTTGTTCAGAAGGAAAGAAAGCACAGAGCCCCAGATTTTATGTTGCCCTGGAGAGCTTGCAGAGCACTGGGGAAAGGCAGGCAGAGAATTCCCTGCTAGCACCTTCTCTGTGCCTGGGAAGCAAAAGTGTTCACATTGCTTCGCAGAATCGCGTTTGTGCAGAAAACACTAACACTTGTCCAGAACTAAAGAAAGCACAGAGCCCCAGATTTTATGTTGCCCTGGAGAGCTTGCAGAGCACTGGGGAAAAGCAGGCAGAGAATTCCCTGCTAGCACCTTCTCTGTGCCTGGGAAGGAGAAGTGTTCACATTGCTTCGCAGAATCGCGTTTGTGCAGAAAACACTAACACTTGTTCAGAAGGAAAGAAAGCACAGAGCGCCAGATTTTATGTTGCCCTGGAGAGCTTGCAGAGCACTGGGGAAAGGCAGGCAGAGAATTCCCTGCTAGCACCTTCTCTGTGCCTGGGAAGCAAAAGTGTTCACATTGCTTCGCAGAATCGCGTTTGTGCAGAAAACACTAACACTTGTTCAGAAGGAAAGAAAGCACAGAGCCCCAGATTTTATGTTGCCCTGGAGAGCTTGCAGAGCACTGGGGCAAGGCAGGCAGAGAATTCCCTGCTAGCACCTTCTCTGTGCCTGGGAAGGAGAAGTGTTCACATTGCTTCGCAGAATCGCTTTTGTGCAGAAAACACTAACACTTGTTCAGAAGGAAAGAAAGCACAGAGCGCCAGATTTTATGTTGCCCTGGAGAGCTTGCAGAGCACTGGGGAAAGGCAGGCAGAGAATTCCCTGCTAGCACCTTCTCTGTGCCTGGGAAGGACAAGTGTTCACATTGCTTCGCAGAATCGCGTTTGTGCTGAAAAACACTAACACTTGTTCAGAAGGAAAGAAAGCACAGAGCCCCACATTTTATGTTGCCCTGGAGAGCTTGCAGAGCACTGGGGAAAGGCAGGCAGAGAATTCCCTGCTAGCACCTTCTCTGTGCCTGGGAAGCAAAAGTGTTCACATTGCTTCGCAGAATCGCGTTTGTGCAGAAAACACTAACACTTGTTCAGAAGGAAAGAAAGCACAGAGCCCCAGATTTTATGTTGCCCTGGAGAGCTTGCAGAGCACTGGGGAAAGGCAGGCAGAGAATTCCCTGCTAGCACCTTCTCTGTGCCTGGGAAGCACAAGTGTTCACATTGCTTCGCAGAATCGCGTTTGTGCAGAAAACACTAACACTTGTTCAGAAGGAAAGAAAGCACAGAGCCCCAGATTTTATGTTGCCCTGGAGAGCTTGCAGAGCACTGGGGAAAGGCAGGCAGAGAATTCCCTGCTAGCACCTTCTCTGTGCCTGGGAAGCAAAAGTGTTCACATTGCTTCGCAGAATCGCTTTTGTGCAGAAAACACTAACACTTGTTCAGAAGGAAAGAAAGCACAGAGCCCCAGATTTTATGTTGCCCTGGAGAGCTTGCAGAGCACTGGGGAAAGGCAGGCAGAGAATTCCCTGCTAGCACTTTCTCTGTGCCTGGGCAGCAAAAGTGTTCACATTGCTTCGCAGAATCGCGTTTGTGCAGAAAACACTAACACTTGTTCAGAAGGAAAGAAAGCACAGAGCCCCACATTTTATGTTGCCCTGGAGAGCTTGCAGAGCACTGGGGAAAGGCAGGCAGAGAATTCCCTGCTAGCACCTTCTCTGTGCCTGGGAAGCAAAAGTGTTCACATTGCTTCGCAGAATCGCGTTTGTGCAGAAAACACTAACACTTGTTCAGAAGGAAAGAAAGCACAGAGCGCCAGATTTTATGTTGCCCTGGAGAGCTTGCAGAGCACTGGGGAAAGGCAGGCAGAGAATTCCCTGCTAGCACCTTCTCTGTGCCTGGGAAGCAAAAGTGTTCACATTGCTTCGCTAATCGCGTTTGTGCAGAAAACACTAACACTTGTTCAGAAGGAAAGAAAGCACAGAGCCCCAGATTTTATGTTGCCCTGGAGAGCTTGCAGAGCACTGGGGAAAGGCAGGCAGAGAATTCCCTGCTAGCACCTTCTCTGTGCCTGGGAAGCACAAGTGTTCACATTGCTTCGCAGAATCGCATTTGTGCAGAAAACACTAACACTTGTTCAGAAGGAAAGAAAGCACAGAGCGCCAGATTTTATGTTGCCCTGGAGAGCTTGCAGAGCACTGGGGAAAGGCAGGCAGAGAATTACCTGCTAGCACCTTCTCTGTGCCTGGGAAGCAAAAGTGTTCACATTGCTTCGCAGAATCGCGTTTGTGCAGAAAACACTAACACTTGTTCAGAAGGAAAGAAAGCACAGAGCGCCAGATTTTATGTTGCCCTGGAGAGCTTGCAGAGCACTGGGGAAAGGCAGGCAGAGAATTCCCTGCTAGCACCTTCTCTGTGCCTGGGAAGCACAAGTGTTCACATTGCTTCGCAGAATCGCGTTTGTGCAGAAAACACTAACACTTGTTCAGAAGGAAAGAAAGCACAGAGCCCCAGATTTTATGTTGCCCTGGAGAGCTTGCAGAGCACTGGGGAAAGGCAGGCAGAGAATTCCCTGCTAGCACCTTCTCTGTGCCTGGGCAGCAAATGTGTTCACATTGCTTCGCAGAATCGCGTTTGTGCAGAAAACACTAACACTTGTTCAGAAGGAAAGAAAGCCCAGAGCGCCAGATTTTATGTTGCCCTGGAGAGCTTGCAGAGCACTGGGGAAAGGCAGGCAGAGAATTCCCTGCTAGCACCTTCTCTGTGCCTGGGAAGCAAAAGTGTTCACATTGCTTCGCAGAATCGCGTTTGTGCAGAAAACACTAACACTTGTTCAGAAGGAAAGAAAGCACAGAGCGCCAGATTTTATGTTGCCCTGGAGAGCTTGCAGAGCACTGGGGAAAGGCAGGCAGAGAATTCCCTGCTAGCACCTTCTCTGTGCCTGGGAAGCAAAAGTGTTCACATTGCTTCGCAGAATCGCGTTTGTGCAGAAAACACTAACGCTTGTTCAGAAGGAAAGAAAGCACAGAGCGCCAGATTTTATGTTGCCCTGGAGAGCTTGCAGAGCACTGGGGAAAGGCAGGCAGAGAATTCCCTGCTAGCACCTTCTCTGTGCCTGGGAAGCACAAGTGTTCACATTGCTTCGCAGAATCGCGTTTGTGCAGAAAACACTAACACTTGTTCAGAAGGAAAGAAAGCCCAGAGCCCCAGATTTTATGTTGCCCTGGAGAGCTTGCAGAGCACTGGGGAAAGGCAGGCAGAGAATTCCCTGCTAGCACCTTCTCTGTGCCTGGGAAGCAAAAGTGTTCACATTGCTTCGCAGAATCGCTTTTGTGCAGAAAACACTAACACTTGTTCAGAAGGAAAGAAAGCACAGAGCCCCAGATTTTATGTTGCCCTGGAGAGCTTGCAGAGCACTGGGGAAAGGCAGGCAGAGAATTCCCTGCTAGCACCTTCTCTGTGCCTGGGCAGCAAAAGTGTTCACATTGCTTCGCAGAATCGCGTTTGTGCAGAAAACACTAACACTTGTTCAGAAGGAAAGAAAGCACAGAGCGCCAGATTTTATGTTGCCCTGGAGAGCTTGCAGAGCACTGGGGAAAGGCAGGCAGAGAATTCCCTGCTAGCACCTTCTCTGTGCCTGGGAAGCAAAAGTGTTCACATTGCTTCGCAGAATCGCGTTTGTGCAGAAAACACTAACACTTGTTCAGAAGGAAAGAAAGCACAGAGAGCCAGATTTTATGTTGCCCTGGAGAGCTTGCAGAGCACTGGGGCAAGGCAGGCAGAGAATTCCCTGCTAGCACCTTCTCTGTGCCTGGGAAGCACAAGTGTTCGCATTGCTTCGCAGAATCGCGTTTGTGCAGAAAACACTAACACTTGTTCAGAAGGAAAGAAAGCACAGAGCGCCAGATTTTATGTTGCCCTGGAGAGCTTGCAGAGCACTGGGGAAAGGCAGGCAGAGAATTCCCTGCTAGCACCTTCTCTGTGCCTGGGAAGCAAAAGTGTTCACATTGCTTCGCAGAATCGCTTTTGTGCAGAAAACACTAACACTTGTTCAGAAGGAAAGAAAGCACAGAGCGCCAGATTTTATGTTGCCCTGGAGAGCTTGCAGAGCACTGGGGAAAGGCAGGCAGAGAATTCCCTGCTAGCACCTTCTCTGTGCCTGGGAAGCAAAAGTGTTCACATTGCTTCGCAGAATCGCGTTTGTGCAGAAAACACTAACACTTGTTCAGAAGGAAAGAAAGCACAGAGCCCCAGATTTTATGTTGCCCTGGAGAGCTTGCAGAGCACTGGGGAAAGGCAGGCAGAGAATTCCCTGCTAGCACCTTCTCTGTGCCTGGGAAGCAAAAGTGTTCACATTGCTTCGCAGAATCGCTTTTGTGCAGAAAACACTAACACTTGTTCAGAAGGAAAGAAAGCACAGAGCCCCAGATTTTATGTTGCCCTGGAGAGCTTGCAGAGCACTGGGGAAAGGCAGGCAGAGAATTCCCTGCTAGCACCTTCTCTGTGCCTGGGCAGCAAAAGTGTTCACATTGCTTCGCAGAATCGCGTTTGTGCAGAAAACACTAACACTTTTTCAGAAGGAAAGAAAGCACAGAGCGCCAGATTTTATGTTGCCCTGGAGAGCTTGCAGAGCACTGGGGAAAGGCAGGCAGAGAATTCCCTGCTAGCACCTTCTCTGTGCCTGGGAAGCAAAAGTGTTCACATTGCTTCGCAGAATCGCGTTTGTGCTGAAAAACACTAACACTTGTTCAGAAGGAAAGAAAGCACAGAGCGCCAGATTTTATGTTGCCCTGGAGAGCTTGCAGAGCACTGGGGAAAGGCAGGCAGAGAATTCCCTGCTAGCACCTTCTCTGTGCCTGGGAAGCAAAAGTGTTCACATTGCTTCGCAGAATCGCGTTTGTGCAGAAAACACTAACACTTGTTCAGAAGGAAAGAAAGCACAGAGCCCCAGATTTTATGTTGCCCTGGAGAGCTTGCAGAGCACTGGGGAAAGGCAGGCAGAGAATTCCCTGCTAGCACCTTCTCTGTGCCTGGGAAGCACAAGTGTTCACATTGCTTCGCAGAATCGCGTTTGTGCAGAAAACACTAACACTTGTTCAGAAGGAAAGAAAGCCCAGAGCCCCAGATTTTATGTTGCCCTGGAGAGCTTGCAGAGCACTGGGGAAAGGCAGGCAGAGAATTCCCTGCTAGCACCTTCTCTGTGCCTGGGAAGCAAAAGTGTTCACATTGCTTCGCAGAATCGCTTTTGTGCAGAAAACACTAACACTTGTTCAGAAGGAAAGAAAGCACAGAGCCCCAGATTTTATGTTGCCCTGGAGAGCTTGCAGAGCACTGGGGAAAGGCAGGCAGAGAATTCCCTGCTAGCACCTTCTCTGTGCCTGGGCAGCAAAAGTGTTCACATTGCTTCGCAGAATCGCGTTTGTGCAGAAAACACTAACACTTGTTCAGAAGGAAAGAAAGCACAGAGCCCCAGATTTTATGTTGCCCTGGAGAGCTTGCAGAGCACTGGGGAAAGGCAGGCAGAGAATTCCCTGCTAGCACCTTCTCTGTGCCTGGGAAGCAAAAGTGTTCACATTGCTTCGCAGAATCGCGTTTGTGCAGAAAACACTAACACTTGTTCAGAAGGAAAGAAAGCCCAGAGCCCCAGATTTTATGTTGCCCTGGAGAGCTTGCAGAGCACTGGGGAAAGGCAGGCAGAGAATTCCCTGCTAGCACCTTCTCTGTGCCTGGGAAGCAAAAGTGTTCACATTGCTTCGCAGAATCGCTTTTGTGCAGAAAACACTAACACTTGTTCAGAAGGAAAGAAAGCACAGAGCCCCAGATTTTCTGTTGCCCTGGAGAGCTTGCAGAGCACTGGGGAAAGGCAGACAGAGAATTCCCTGCTAGCACCTTCTCTGTGCCTGGGAAGCACAAGTGTTCACATTGCTTCGCAGAATCGCGTTTGTGCAGAAAACACTAACACTTGTTCAGAAGGAAAGAAAGCACAGAGCGCCAGATTTTATGTTGCCCTGGAGAGCTTGCAGAGCACTGGGGAAAGGCAGGCAGAGAATTCCCTGCTAGCACCTTCTCTGTGCCTGGGAAGCAAAAGTGTTCACATTGCTTCGCAGAATCGCGTTTGTGCAGAAAACACTAACACTTGTTCAGAAGGAAAGAAAGCCCAGAGCCCCAGATTTTATGTTGCCCTGGAGAGCTTGCAGAGCACTGGGGAAAGGCAGGCAGAGAATTCCCTGCTAGCACCTTCTCTGTGCCTGGGAAGCAAAAGTGTTCACATTGCTTCGCAGAATCGCTTTTGTGCAGAAAACACTAACACTTGTTCAGAAGGAAAGAAAGCACAGAGCCCCAGATTTTATGTTGCCCTGGAGAGCTTGCAGAGCACTGGGGAAAGGCAGGCAGAGAATTCCCTGCTAGCACCTTCTCTGTGCCTGGGCAGCAAAAGTGTTCACATTGCTTCGCAGAATCGCGTTTGTGCAGAAAACACTAACACTTGTTCAGAAGGAAAGAAAGCACAGAGCGCCAGATTTTATGTTGCCCTGGAGAGCTTGCAGAGCACTGGGGAAAGGCAGGCAGAGAATTCCCTGCTAGCACCTTCTCTGTGCCTGGGAAGCAAAAGTGTTCACATTGCTTCGCAGAATCGCGTTTGTGCAGAAAACACTAACACTTGTTCAGAAGGAAAGAAAGCACAGAGAGCCAGATTTTATGTTGCCCTGGAGAGCTTGCAGAGCACTGGGGCAAGGCAGGCAGAGAATTCCCTGCTAGCACCTTCTCTGTGCCTGGGAAGCACAAGTGTTCGCATTGCTTCGCAGAATCGCGTTTGTGCAGAAAACACTAACACTTGTTCAGAAGGAAAGAAAGCACAGAGCGCCAGATTTTATGTTGCCCTGGAGAGCTTGCAGAGCACTGGGGAAAGGCAGGCAGAGAATTCCCTGCTAGCACCTTCTCTGTGCCTGGGAAGCAAAAGTGTTCACATTGCTTCGCAGAATCGCTTTTGTGCAGAAAACACTAACACTTGTTCAGAAGGAAAGAAAGCACAGAGCGCCAGATTTTATGTTGCCCTGGAGAGCTTGCAGAGCACTGGGGAAAGGCAGGCAGAGAATTCCCTGCTAGCACCTTCTCTGTGCCTGGGAAGCAAAAGTGTTCACATTGCTTCGCAGAATCGCGTTTGTGCAGAAAACACTAACACTTGTTCAGAAGGAAAGAAAGCACAGAGCCCCAGATTTTATGTTGCCCTGGAGAGCTTGCAGAGCACTGGGGAAAGGCAGGCAGAGAATTCCCTGCTAGCACCTTCTCTGTGCCTGGGAAGCAAAAGTGTTCACATTGCTTCGCAGAATCGCTTTTGTGCAGAAAACACTAACACTTGTTCAGAAGGAAAGAAAGCACAGAGCCCCAGATTTTATGTTGCCCTGGAGAGCTTGCAGAGCACTGGGGAAAGGCAGGCAGAGAATTCCCTGCTAGCACCTTCTCTGTGCCTGGGCAGCAAAAGTGTTCACATTGCTTCGCAGAATCGCGTTTGTGCAGAAAACACTAACACTTTTTCAGAAGGAAAGAAAGCACAGAGCGCCAGATTTTATGTTGCCCTGGAGAGCTTGCAGAGCACTGGGGAAAGGCAGGCAGAGAATTCCCTGCTAGCACCTTCTCTGTGCCTGGGAAGCAAAAGTGTTCACATTGCTTCGCAGAATCGCGTTTGTGCTGAAAAACACTAACACTTGTTCAGAAGGAAAGAAAGCACAGAGCGCCAGATTTTATGTTGCCCTGGAGAGCTTGCAGAGCACTGGGGAAAGGCAGGCAGAGAATTCCCTGCTAGCACCTTCTCTGTGCCTGGGAAGCAAAAGTGTTCACATTGCTTCGCAGAATCGCGTTTGTGCAGAAAACACTAACACTTGTTCAGAAGGAAAGAAAGCACAGAGCCCCAGATTTTATGTTGCCCTGGAGAGCTTGCAGAGCACTGGGGAAAGGCAGGCAGAGAATTCCCTGCTAGCACCTTCTCTGTGCCTGGGAAGCACAAGTGTTCACATTGCTTCGCAGAATCGCGTTTGTGCAGAAAACACTAACACTTGTTCAGAAGGAAAGAAAGCCCAGAGCCCCAGATTTTATGTTGCCCTGGAGAGCTTGCAGAGCACTGGGGAAAGGCAGGCAGAGAATTCCCTGCTAGCACCTTCTCTGTGCCTGGGAAGCAAAAGTGTTCACATTGCTTCGCAGAATCGCTTTTGTGCAGAAAACACTAACACTTGTTCAGAAGGAAAGAAAGCACAGAGCCCCAGATTTTATGTTGCCCTGGAGAGCTTGCAGAGCACTGGGGAAAGGCAGGCAGAGAATTCCCTGCTAGCACCTTCTCTGTGCCTGGGCAGCAAAAGTGTTCACATTGCTTCGCAGAATCGCGTTTGTGCAGAAAACACTAACACTTGTTCAGAAGGAAAGAAAGCACAGAGCCCCAGATTTTATGTTGCCCTGGAGAGCTTGCAGAGCACTGGGGAAAGGCAGGCAGAGAATTCCCTGCTAGCACCTTCTCTGTGCCTGGGAAGCAAAAGTGTTCACATTGCTTCGCAGAATCGCGTTTGTGCAGAAAACACTAACACTTGTTCAGAAGGAAAGAAAGCCCAGAGCCCCAGATTTTATGTTGCCCTGGAGAGCTTGCAGAGCACTGGGGAAAGGCAGGCAGAGAATTCCCTGCTAGCACCTTCTCTGTGCCTGGGAAGCAAAAGTGTTCACATTGCTTCGCAGAATCGCTTTTGTGCAGAAAACACTAACACTTGTTCAGAAGGAAAGAAAGCACAGAGCCCCAGATTTTCTGTTGCCCTGGAGAGCTTGCAGAGCACTGGGGAAAGGCAGACAGAGAATTCCCTGCTAGCACCTTCTCTGTGCCTGGGAAGCACAAGTGTTCACATTGCTTCGCAGAATCGCGTTTGTGCAGAAAACACTAACACTTGTTCAGAAGGAAAGAAAGCACAGAGCGCCAGATTTTATGTTGCCCTGGAGAGCTTGCAGAGCACTGGGGAAAGGCAGGCAGAGAATTCCCTGCTAGCACCTTCTCTGTGCCTGGGAAGCAAAAGTGTTCACATTGCTTCGCAGAATCGCGTTTGTGCAGAAAACACTAACACTTGTTCAGAAGGAAAGAAAGCACAGAGCGCCAGATTTTATGTTGCCCTGGAGAGCTTGCAGAGCACTGGGGCAAGGCAGGCAGAGAATTCCCTGCTAGCACCTTCTCTGTGCCTGGGAAGCAAAAGTGTTCGCATTGCTTCGCAGAATCGCGTTTGTGCAGAAAACACTAACACTTGTTCAGAAGGAAAGAAAGCACAGAGCCCCAGATTTTATGTTGCCCTGGAGAGCTTGCAGAGCACTGGGGAAAGGCAGGCAGAGAATTCCCTGCTAGCACCTTCTCTGTGCCTGGGAAGCAAAAGTGTTCACATTGCTTCGCAGAATCGCTTTTGTGCAGAAAACACTAACACTTGTTCAGAAGGAAAGAAAGCACAGAGCCCCAGATTTTATGTTGCCCTGGAGAGCTTGCAGAGCACTGGGGCAAGGCAGGCAGAGAATTCCCTGCTAGCACCTTCTCTGTGCCTGGGAAGCAAAAGTGTTCACATTGCTTCGCAGAATCGCGTTTGTGCAGAAAACACTAACACTTGTTCAGAAGGAAAGAAAGCACAGAGCCCCAGATTTTATGTTGCCCTGGAGAGCTTGCAGAGCACTGGGGAAAGGCAGGCAGAGAATTCCCTGCTAGCACCTTCTCTGTGCCTGGGAAGCAAAAGTGTTCACATTGCTTCGCAGAATCGCTTTTGTGCAGAAAACACTAACACTTGTTCAGAAGGAAAGAAAGCACAGAGCCCCAGATTTTATGTTGCCCTGGAGAGCTTGCAGAGCACTGGGGAAAGGCAGGCAGAGAATTCCCTGCTAGCACCTTCTCTGTGCCTGGGAAGCAAAAGTGTTCACATTGCTTCGCAGAATCGCGTTTGTGCAGAAAACACTAACACTTGTTCAGAAGGAAAGAAAGCACAGAGCCCCAGATTTTATGTTGCCCTGGAGAGCTTGCAGAGCACTGGGGAAAGGCAGGCAGAGAATTCCCTGCTAGCACCTTCTCTGTGCCTGGGAAGCAAAAGTGTTCACATTGCTTCGCAGAATCGCTTTTGTGCAGAAAACACTAACACTTGTTCAGAAGGAAAGAAAGCACAGAGCGCCAGATTTTATGTTGCCCTGGAGAGCTTGCAGAGCACTGGGGAAAGGCAGGCAGAGAATTCCCTGCTAGCACCTTCTCTGTGCCTGGGAAGGAGAAGTGTTCACATTGCTTCGCAGAATCGCGTTTGTGCAGAAAACACTAACACTTGTTCAGAAGGAAAGAAAGCCCAGAGCCCCAGATTTTATGTTGCCCTGGAGAGCTTGCAGAGCACTGGGGAAAGGCAGGCAGAGAATTCCCTGCTAGCACCTTCTCTGTGCCTGGGAAGCACAAGTGTTCACATTGCTTCGCAGAATCGCGTTTGTGCAGAAAACACTAACACTTGTTCAGAAGGAAAGAAAGCACAGAGCGCCAGATTTTATGTTGCCCTGGAGAGCTTGCAGAGCACTGGGGAAAGGCAGGCAGAGAATTCCCTGCTAGCACCTTCTCTGTGCCTGGGAAGCAAAAGTGTTCACATTGCTTCGCAGAATCGCTTTTGTGCAGAAAACACTAACACTTGTTCAGAAGGAAAGAAAGCACAGAGCCCCAGATTTTATGTTGCCCTGGAGAGCTTGCAGAGCACTGGGGCAAGGCAGGCAGAGAATTCCCTGCTAGCACCTTCTCTGTGCCTGGGAAGCAAAAGTGTTCGCATTGCTTCGCAGAATCGCTTTTGTGCAGAAAACACTAACACTTGTTCAGAAGGAAAGAAAGCACAGAGCCCCAGATTTTATGTTGCCCTGGAGAGCTTGCAGAGCACTGGGGAAAGGCAGGCAGAGAATTCCCTGCTAGCACCTTCTCTGTGCCTGGGCAGCAAAAGTGTTCACATTGCTTCGCAGAATCGCGTTTGTGCAGAAAACACTAACACTTGTTCAGAAGGAAAGAAAGCACAGAGCCCCAGATTTTATGTTGCCCTGGAGAGCTTGCAGAGCACTGGGGAAAGGCAGGCAGAGAATTCCCTGCTAGCACCTTCTCTGTGCCTGGGAAGCAAAAGTGTTCACATTGCTTCGCAGAATCGCGTTTGTGCAGAAAACACTAACACTTGTTCAGAAGGAAAGAAAGCCCAGAGCCCCAGATTTTATGTTGCCCTGGAGAGCTTGCAGAGCACTGGGGAAAGGCAGGCAGAGAATTCCCTGCTAGCACCTTCTCTGTGCCTGGGAAGCAAAAGTGTTCACATTGCTTCGCAGAATCGCTTTTGTGCAGAAAACACTAACACTTGTTCAGAAGGAAAGAAAGCACAGAGCCCCAGATTTTCTGTTGCCCTGGAGAGCTTGCAGAGCACTGGGGAAAGGCAGACAGAGAATTCCCTGCTAGCACCTTCTCTGTGCCTGGGAAGCACAAGTGTTCACATTGCTTCGCAGAATCGCGTTTGTGCAGAAAACACTAACACTTGTTCAGAAGGAAAGAAAGCACAGAGCGCCAGATTTTATGTTGCCCTGGAGAGCTTGCAGAGCACTGGGGAAAGGCAGGCAGAGAATTCCCTGCTAGCACCTTCTCTGTGCCTGGGAAGCAAAAGTGTTCACATTGCTTCGCAGAATCGCGTTTGTGCAGAAAACACTAACACTTGTTCAGAAGGAAAGAAAGCACAGAGCGCCAGATTTTATGTTGCCCTGGAGAGCTTGCAGAGCACTGGGGCAAGGCAGGCAGAGAATTCCCTGCTAGCACCTTCTCTGTGCCTGGGAAGCAAAAGTGTTCGCATTGCTTCGCAGAATCGCGTTTGTGCAGAAAACACTAACACTTGTTCAGAAGGAAAGAAAGCACAGAGCCCCAGATTTTATGTTGCCCTGGAGAGCTTGCAGAGCACTGGGGAAAGGCAGGCAGAGAATTCCCTGCTAGCACCTTCTCTGTGCCTGGGAAGCAAAAGTGTTCACATTGCTTCGCAGAATCGCTTTTGTGCAGAAAACACTAACACTTGTTCAGAAGGAAAGAAAGCACAGAGCCCCAGATTTTATGTTGCCCTGGAGAGCTTGCAGAGCACTGGGGCAAGGCAGGCAGAGAATTCCCTGCTAGCACCTTCTCTGTGCCTGGGAAGCAAAAGTGTTCACATTGCTTCGCAGAATCGCGTTTGTGCAGAAAACACTAACACTTGTTCAGAAGGAAAGAAAGCACAGAGCCCCAGATTTTATGTTGCCCTGGAGAGCTTGCAGAGCACTGGGGAAAGGCAGGCAGAGAATTCCCTGCTAGCACCTTCTCTGTGCCTGGGAAGCAAAAGTGTTCACATTGCTTCGCAGAATCGCTTTTGTGCAGAAAACACTAACACTTGTTCAGAAGGAAAGAAAGCACAGAGCCCCAGATTTTATGTTGCCCTGGAGAGCTTGCAGAGCACTGGGGAAAGGCAGGCAGAGAATTCCCTGCTAGCACCTTCTCTGTGCCTGGGAAGCAAAAGTGTTCACATTGCTTCGCAGAATCGCGTTTGTGCAGAAAACACTAACACTTGTTCAGAAGGAAAGAAAGCACAGAGCCCCAGATTTTATGTTGCCCTGGAGAGCTTGCAGAGCACTGGGGAAAGGCAGGCAGAGAATTCCCTGCTAGCACCTTCTCTGTGCCTGGGAAGCAAAAGTGTTCACATTGCTTCGCAGAATCGCTTTTGTGCAGAAAACACTAACACTTGTTCAGAAGGAAAGAAAGCACAGAGCGCCAGATTTTATGTTGCCCTGGAGAGCTTGCAGAGCACTGGGGAAAGGCAGGCAGAGAATTCCCTGCTAGCACCTTCTCTGTGCCTGGGAAGGAGAAGTGTTCACATTGCTTCGCAGAATCGCGTTTGTGCAGAAAACACTAACACTTGTTCAGAAGGAAAGAAAGCCCAGAGCCCCAGATTTTATGTTGCCCTGGAGAGCTTGCAGAGCACTGGGGAAAGGCAGGCAGAGAATTCCCTGCTAGCACCTTCTCTGTGCCTGGGAAGCACAAGTGTTCACATTGCTTCGCAGAATCGCGTTTGTGCAGAAAACACTAACACTTGTTCAGAAGGAAAGAAAGCACAGAGCGCCAGATTTTATGTTGCCCTGGAGAGCTTGCAGAGCACTGGGGAAAGGCAGGCAGAGAATTCCCTGCTAGCACCTTCTCTGTGCCTGGGAAGCAAAAGTGTTCACATTGCTTCGCAGAATCGCTTTTGTGCAGAAAACACTAACACTTGTTCAGAAGGAAAGAAAGCACAGAGCCCCAGATTTTATGTTGCCCTGGAGAGCTTGCAGAGCACTGGGGCAAGGCAGGCAGAGAATTCCCTGCTAGCACCTTCTCTGTGCCTGGGAAGCAAAAGTGTTCGCATTGCTTCGCAGAATCGCTTTTGTGCAGAAAACACTAACACTTGTTCAGAAGGAAAGAAAGCACAGAGCCCCAGATTTTATGTTGCCCTGGAGAGCTTGCAGAGCACTGGGGAAAGGCAGGCAGAGAATTCCCTGCTAGCACCTTCTCTGTGCCTGGGAAGCACAAGTGTTCACATTGCTTCGCAGAATCGCGTTTGTGCAGAAAACACTAACACTTGTTCAGAAGGAAAGAAAGCACAGAGCGCCAGATTTTATGTTGCCCTGGAGAGCTTGCAGAGCACTGGGGAAAGGCAGGCAGAGAATTCCCTGCTAGCACCTTCTCTGTGCCTGGGAAGCAAAAGTGTTCACATTGCTTCGCAGAATCGCGTTTGTGCAGAAAACACTAACACTTGTTCAGAAGGAAAGAAAGCACAGAGCGCCAGATTTTATGTTGCCCTGGAGAGCTTGCAGAGCACTGGGGAAAGGCAGGCAGAGAATTCCCTGCTAGCACCTTCTCTGTGCCTGGGAAGCAAAAGTGTTCACATTGCTTCGCAGAATCGCGTTTGTGCAGAAAACACTAACACTTGTTCAGAAGGAAAGAAAGCACAGAGCCCCAGATTTTATGTTGCCCTGGAGAGCTTGCAGAGCACTGGGGAAAGGCAGGCAGAGAATTCCCTGCTAGCACCTTCTCTGTGCCTGGGAAGCAAAAGTGTTCACATTGCTTCGCAGAATCGCGTTTGTGCAGAAAACACTAACACTTGTTCAGAAGGAAAGAAAGCACAGAGCGCCAGATTTTATGTTGCCCTGGAGAGCTTGCAGAGCACTGGGGAAAGGCAGGCAGAGAATTCCCTGCTAGCACCTTCTCTGTGCCTGGGAAGGAGAAGTGTTCACATTGCTTCGCAGAATCGCTTTTGTGCAGAAAACACTAACACTTGTTCAGAAGGAAAGAAAGCACAGAGCGCCAGATTTTATGTTGCCCTGGAGAGCTTGCAGAGCACTGGGGCAAGGCAGGCAGAGAATTCCCTGCTAGCACCTTCTCTGTGCCTGGGAAGCAAAAGTGTTCACATTGCTTCGCAGAATCGCGTTTGTGCAGAAAACACTAACACTTGTTCAGAAGGAAAGAAAGCACAGAGCCCCAGATTTTATGTTGCCCTGGAGAGCTTGCAGAGCACTGGGGAAAGGCAGGCAGAGAATTCCCTGCTAGCACCTTCTCTGTGCCTGGGAAGCAAAAGTGTTCGCATTGCTTCGCAGAATCGCGTTTGTGCAGAAAACACTAACACTTGTTCAGAAGGAAAGAAAGCACAGAGCCCCAGATTTTATGTTGCCCTGGAGAGCTTGCAGAGCACTGGGGAAAGGCAGGCAGAGAATTCCCTGCTAGCACCTTCTCTGTGCCTGGGCAGCAAAAGTGTTCACATTGCTTCGCAGAATCGCGTTTGTGCAGAAAACACTAACACTTGTTCAGAAGGAAAGAAAGCACAGAGCCCCAGATTTTATGTTGCCCTGGAGAGCTTGCAGAGCACTGGGGAAAGGCAGGCAGAGAATTCCCTGCTAGCACCTTCTCTGTGCCTGGGAAGCAAAAGTGTTCACATTGCTTCGCAGAATCGCTTTTGTGCAGAAAACACTAACACTTGTTCAGAAGGAAAGAAAGCACAGAGCCCCAGATTTTATGTTGCCCTGGAGAGCTTGCAGAGCACTGGGGAAAGGCAGGCAGAGAATTCCCTGCTAGCACCTTCTCTGTGCCTGGGAAGCAAAAGTGTTCACATTGCTTCGCTAATCGCGTTTGTGCAGAAAACACTAACACTTGTTCAGAAGGAAAGAAAGCCCAGAGCCCCAGATTTTATGTTGCCCTGGAGAGCTTGCAGAGCACTGGGGAAAGGCAGGCAGAGAATTCCCTGCTAGCACCTTCTCTGTGCCTGGGAAGCACAAGTGTTCACATTGCTTCGCAGAATCGCGTTTGTGCAGAAAACACTAACACTTGTTCAGAAGGAAAGAAAGCACAGAGCGCCAGATTTTATGTTGCCCTGGAGAGCTTGCAGAGCACTGGGGAAAGGCAGGCAGAGAATTCCCTGCTAGCACCTTCTCTGTGCCTGGGAAGGAGAAGTGTTCACATTGCTTCGCAGAATCGCGTTTGTGCAGAAAACACTAACACTTGTTCAGAAGGAAAGAAAGCACAGAGCGCCAGATTTTATGTTGCCCTGGAGAGCTTGCAGAGCACTGGGGAAAGGCAGGCAGAGAATTCCCTGCTAGCACCTTCTCTGTGCCTGGGAAGCAAAAGTGTTCACATTGCTTCGCAGAATCGCGTTTGTGCAGAAAACACTAACACTTGTTCAGAAGGAAAGAAAGCACAGAGCGCCAGATTTTATGTTGCCCTGGAGAGCTTGCAGAGCACTGGGGAAAGGCAGGCAGAGAATTCCCTGCTAGCACCTTCTCTGTGCCTGGGCAGCAAAAGTGTTCACATTGCTTCGCAGAATCGCGTTTGTGCAGAAAACACTAACACTTGTTCAGAAGGAAAGAAAGCACAGAGCCCCAGATTTTATGTTGCCCTGGAGAGCTTGCAGAGCACTGGGGAAAGGCAGGCAGAGAATTCCCTGCTAGCACCTTCTCTGTGCCTGGGAAGCACAAGTGTTCACATTGCTTCTCAGAATCGCGTTTGTGCAGAAAACACTAACACTTGTTCAGAAGGAAAGAAAGCACAGAGCCCCAGATTTTATATTGCCCTGGAGAGCTTGCAGAGCACTGGGGCAAGGCAGGCAGAGAATTCCCTGCTAGCACCTTCTCTGTGCCTGGGAAGCACAAGCGTTCGCATTGCTTCGCAGAATCGCGTTTGTGCAGAAAACACTAACACTTGTTCAGAAGGAAAGAAAGCACAGAGCCCCAGATTTTATGTTGCCCTGGAGAGCTTGCAGAGCACTGGGGAAAGGCAGGCAGAGAATTCCCTGCTAGCACCTTCTCTGTGCCTGGGAAGCAAAAGTGTTCACATTGCTTCGCAGAATCGCGTTTGTGCAGAAAACACTAACGCTTGTTCAGAAGGAAAGAAAGCACAGAGCGCCAGGTTTTATGTTGCCCTGGAGAGCTTGCAGAGCACTGGGGAAAGGCAGGCAGAGAATTCCCTGCTAGCACCTTCTCTGTGCCTGGGAAGCAAAAGTGTTCACATTGCTTCGCAGAATCGCTTTTGTGCAGAAAACACTAACACTTGTTCAGAAGGAAAGAAAGCACAGAGCCCCAGATTTTATGTTGCCCTGGAGAGCTTGCAGAGCACTGGGGCAAGGCAGGCAGAGAATTCCCTGCTAGCACCTTCTCTGTGCCTGGGAAGCAAAAGTGTTCGCATTGCTTCGCAGAATCGCGTTTGTGCAGAAAACACTAACACTTGTTCAGAAGGAAAGAAAGCACAGAGCGCCAGATTTTATGTTGCCCTGGAGAGCTTGCAGAGCACTGGGGAAAAGCAGGCAGAGAATTCCCTGCTAGCACCTTCTCTGTGCCTGGGAAGCACAAGTGTTCACATTGCTTCGCAGAATCGCGTTTGTGCAGAAAACACTAACACTTGTTCAGAAGGAAAGAAAGCACAGAACCCCAGATTTTATGTTGCCCTGGAGAGCTTGCAGAGCACTGGGGAAAGGCAGGCAGAGAATTCCCTGCTAGCACCTTCTCTGTGCCTGGGAAGGAGAAGTGTTCACATTGCTTCGCAGAATCGCGTTTGTGCAGAAAACACTAACACTTGTTCAGAAGGAAAGAAAGCACAGAGCGCCAGATTTTATGTTGCCCTGGAGAGCTTGCAGAGCACTGGGGAAAGGCAGGCAGAGAATTCCCTGCTAGCACCTTCTCTGTGCCTGGGAAGCAAAAGTGTTCACATTGCTTCGCAGAATCGCGTTTGTGCAGAAAACACTAACACTTGTTCAGAAGGAAAGAAAGCACAGAGCCCCAGATTTTATGTTGCCCTGGAGAGCTTGCAGAGCACTGGGGCAAGGCAGGCAGAGAATTCCCTGCTAGCACCTTCTCTGTGCCTGGGAAGCAAAAGTGTTCACATTGCTTCGCAGAATCGCTTTTGTGCAGAAAACACTAACACTTGTTCAGAAGGAAAGAAAGCACAGAGCGCCAGATTTTATGTTGCCCTGGAGAGCTTGCAGAGCACTGGGGAAAGGCAGGCAGAGAATTCCCTGCTAGCACCTTCTCTGTGCCTGGGAAGGACAAGTGTTCACATTGCTTCGCAGAATCGCGTTTGTGCTGAAAAACACTAACACTTGTTCAGAAGGAAAGAAAGCACAGAGCCCCACATTTTATGTTGCCCTGGAGAGCTTGCAGAGCACTGGGGAAAGGCAGGCAGAGAATTCCCTGCTAGCACCTTCTCTGTGCCTGGGAAGCAAAAGTGTTCACATTGCTTCGCAGAATCGCGTTTGTGCAGAAAACACTAACACTTGTTCAGAAGGAAAGAAAGCACAGAGCCCCAGATTTTATGTTGCCCTGGAGAGCTTGCAGAGCACTGGGGAAAGGCAGGCAGAGAATTCCCTGCTAGCACCTTCTCTGTGCCTGGGAAGCACAAGTGTTCACATTGCTTCGCAGAATCGCGTTTGTGCAGAAAACACTAACACTTGTTCAGAAGGAAAGAAAGCACAGAGCGCCAGATTTTATGTTGCCCTGGAGAGCTTGCAGAGCACTGGGGAAAGGCAGGCAGAGAATTCCCTGCTAGCACCTTCTCTGTGCCTGGGAAGCAAAAGTGTTCACATTGCTTCGCAGAATCGCTTTTGTGCAGAAAACACTAACACTTGTTCAGAAGGAAAGAAAGCACAGAGCCCCAGATTTTATGTTGCCCTGGAGAGCTTGCAGAGCACTGGGGAAAGGCAGGCAGAGAATTCCCTGCTAGCACTTTCTCTGTGCCTGGGCAGCAAAAGTGTTCACATTGCTTCGCAGAATCGCGTTTGTGCAGAAAACACTAACACTTGTTCAGAAGGAAAGAAAGCACAGAGCCCCAGATTTTATGTTGCCCTGGAGAGCTTGCAGAGCACTGGGGAAAGGCAGGCAGAGAATTCCCTGCTAGCACCTTCTCTGTGCCTGGGAAGCACAAGTGTTCACATTGCTTCGCAGAATCGCGTTTGTGCAGAAAACACTAACACTTGTTCAGAAGGAAAGAAAGCACAGAGCGCCAGATTTTATGTTGCCCTGGAGAGCTTGCAGAGCACTGGGGAAAGGCAGGCAGAGAATTCCCTGCTAGCACCTTCTCTGTGCCTGGGAAGCAAAAGTGTTCACATTGCTTCGCTAATCGCGTTTGTGCAGAAAACACTAACACTTGTTCAGAAGGAAAGAAAGCCCAGAGCCCCAGATTTTATGTTGCCCTGGAGAGCTTGCAGAGCACTGGGGAAAGGCAGGCAGAGAATTCCCTGCTAGCACCTTCTCTGTGCCTGGGAAGCACAAGTGTTCACATTGCTTCGCAGAATCGCGTTTGTGCAGAAAACACTAACACTTGTTCAGAAGGAAAGAAAGCACAGAGCGCCAGATTTTATGTTGCCCTGGAGAGCTTGCAGAGCACTGGGGAAAGGCAGGCAGAGAATTCCCTGCTAGCACCTTCTCTGTGCCTGGGAAGCAAAAGTGTTCACATTGCTTCGCAGAATCGCGTTTGTGCAGAAAACACTAACACTTGTTCAGAAGGAAAGAAAGCACAGAGCGCCAGATTTTATGTTGCCCTGGAGAGCTTGCAGAGCACTGGGGAAAGGCAGGCAGAGAATTCCCTGCTAGCACCTTCTCTGTGCCTGGGAAGCAAAAGTGTTCACATTGCTTCGCAGAATCGCGTTTGTGCAGAAAACACTAACACTTGTTCAGAAGGAAAGAAAGCACAGAGCCCCAGATTTTATGTTGCCCTGGAGAGCTTGCAGAGCACTGGGGAAAGGCAGGCAGAGAATTCCCTGCTAGCACCTTCTCTGTGCCTGGGCAGCAAATGTGTTCACATTGCTTCGCAGAATCGCGTTTGTGCAGAAAACACTAACACTTGTTCAGAAGGAAAGAAAGCCCAGAGCGCCAGATTTTATGTTGCCCTGGAGAGCTTGCAGAGCACTGGGGAAAGGCAGGCAGAGAATTCCCTGCTAGCACCTTCTCTGTGCCTGGGAAGCAAAAGTGTTCACATTGCTTCGCAGAATCGCGTTTGTGCAGAAAACACTAACACTTGTTCAGAAGGAAAGAAAGCACAGAGCCCCAGATTTTATGTTGCCCTGGAGAGCTTGCAGAGCACTGGGGAAAGGCAGGCAGAGAATTCCCTGCTAGCACCTTCTCTGTGCCTGGGAAGCAAAAGTGTTCACATTGCTTCGCAGAATCGCGTTTGTGCAGAAAACACTAACGCTTGTTCAGAAGGAAAGAAAGCACAGAGCGCCAGATTTTATGTTGCCCTGGAGAGCTTGCAGAGCACTGGGGAAAGGCAGGCAGAGAATTCCCTGCTAGCACCTTCTCTGTGCCTGGGAAGCACAAGTGTTCACATTGCTTCGCAGAATCGCGTTTGTGCAGAAAACACTAACACTTGTTCAGAAGGAAAGAAAGCCCAGAGCGCCAGATTTTATGTTGCCCTGGAGAGCTTGCAGAGCACTGGGGAAAGGCAGGCAGAGAATTCCCTGCTAGCACCTTCTCTGTGCCTGGGAAGCAAAAGTGTTCGCATTGCTTCGCAGAATCGCGTTTGTGCAGAAAACACTAACACTTGTTCAGAAGGAAAGAAAGCACAGAGCGCCAGATTTTATGTTGCCCTGGAGAGCTTGCAGAGCACTGGGGAAAAGCAGGCAGAGAATTCCCTGCTAGCACATTCTCTGTGCCTGGGAAGCACAAGTGTTCACATTGCTTCGCAGAATCGCGTTTGTGCAGAAAACACTAACACTTGTTCAGAAGGAAAGAAAGCACAGAACCCCAGATTTTATGTTGCCCTGGAGAGCTTGCAGAGCACTGGGGAAAGGCAGGCAGAGAATTCCCTGCTAGCACCTTCTCTGTGCCTGGGAAGCAAAAGTGTTCGCATTGCTTCGCAGAATCGCGTTTGTGCAGAAAACACTAACACTTGTTCAGAAGGAAAGAAAGCACAGAGCCCCAGATTTTATGTTGCCCTGGAGAGCTTGCAGAGCACTGGGGAAAGGCAGGCAGAGAATTCCCTGCTAGCACCTTCTCTGTGCCTGGGCAGCAAAAGTGTTCACATTGCTTCGCAGAATCGCGTTTGTGCAGAAAACACTAACACTTGTTCAGAAGGAAAGAAAGCACAGAGCCCCAGATTTTATGTTGCCCTGGAGAGCTTGCAGAGCACTGGGGAAAGGCAGGCAGAGAATTCCCTGCTAGCACCTTCTCTGTGCCTGGGAAGCAAAAGTGTTCACATTGCTTCGCAGAATCGCTTTTGTGCAGAAAACACTAACACTTGTTCAGAAGGAAAGAAAGCACAGAGCCCCAGATTTTATGTTGCCCTGGAGAGCTTGCAGAGCACTGGGGAAAGGCAGGCAGAGAATTCCCTGCTAGCACCTTCTCTGTGCCTGGGAAGCAAAAGTGTTCACATTGCTTCGCTAATCGCGTTTGTGCAGAAAACACTAACACTTGTTCAGAAGGAAAGAAAGCCCAGAGCCCCAGATTTTATGTTGCCCTGGAGAGCTTGCAGAGCACTGGGGAAAGGCAGGCAGAGAATTCCCTGCTAGCACCTTCTCTGTGCCTGGGAAGCACAAGTGTTCACATTGCTTCGCAGAATCGCGTTTGTGCAGAAAACACTAACACTTGTTAAGAAGGAAAGAAAGCACAGAGCGCCAGATTTTATGTTGCCCTGGAGAGCTTGCAGAGCACTGGGGAAAGGCAGGCAGAGAATTCCCTGCTAGCACCTTCTCTGTGCCTGGGAAGGAGAAGTGTTCACATTGCTTCGCAGAATCGCGTTTGTGCAGAAAACACTAACACTTGTTCAGAAGGAAAGAAAGCACAGAGCGCCAGATTTTATGTTGCCCTGGAGAGCTTGCAGAGCACTGGGGAAAGGCAGGCAGAGAATTCCCTGCTAGCACCTTCTCTGTGCCTGGGAAGCAAAAGTGTTCACATTGCTTCGCAGAATCGCGTTTGTGCAGAAAACACTAACACTTGTTCAGAAGGAAAGAAAGCACAGAGCGCCAGATTTTATGTTGCCCTGGAGAGCTTGCAGAGCACTGGGGAAAGGCAGGCAGAGAATTCCCTGCTAGCACCTTCTCTGTGCCTGGGCAGCAAAAGTGTTCACATTGCTTCGCAGAATCGCGTTTGTGCAGAAAACACTAACACTTGTTCAGAAGGAAAGAAAGCACAGAGCCCCAGATTTTATGTTGCCCTGGAGAGCTTGCAGAGCACTGGGGAAAGGCAGGCAGAGAATTCCCTGCTAGCACCTTCTCTGTGCCTGGGAAGCACAAGTGTTCACATTGCTTCTCAGAATCGCGTTTGTGCAGAAAACACTAACACTTGTTCAGAAGGAAAGAAAGCACAGAGCCCCAGATTTTATGTTGCCCTGGAGAGCTTGCAGAGCACTGGGGCAAGGCAGGCAGAGAATTCCCTGCTAGCACCTTCTCTGTGCCTGGGAAGCACAAGCGTTCGCATTGCTTCGCAGAATCGCGTTTGTGCAGAAAACACTAACACTTGTTCAGAAGGAAAGAAAGCACAGAGCCCCAGATTTTATGTTGCCCTGGAGAGCTTGCAGAGCACTGGGGAAAGGCAGGCAGAGAATTCCCTGCTAGCACCTTCTCTGTGCCTGGGAAGCAAAAGTGTTCACATTGCTTCGCAGAATCGCGTTTGTGCAGAAAACACTAACGCTTGTTCAGAAGGAAAGAAAGCACAGAGCGCCAGGTTTTATGTTGCCCTGGAGAGCTTGCAGAGCACTGGGGAAAGGCAGGCAGAGAATTCCCTGCTAGCACCTTCTCTGTGCCTGGGAAGCAAAAGTGTTCACATTGCTTCGCAGAATCGCTTTTGTGCAGAAAACACTAACACTTGTTCAGAAGGAAAGAAAGCACAGAGCCCCAGATTTTATGTTGCCCTGGAGAGCTTGCAGAGCACTGGGGCAAGGCAGGCAGAGAATTCCCTGCTAGCACCTTCTCTGTGCCTGGGAAGCAAAAGTGTTCGCATTGCTTCGCAGAATCGCGTTTGTGCAGAAAACACTAACACTTGTTCAGAAGGAAAGAAAGCACAGAGCGCCAGATTTTATGTTGCCCTGGAGAGCTTGCAGAGCACTGGGGAAAAGCAGTCAGAGAATTCCCTGCTAGCACCTTCTCTGTGCCTGGGAAGCACAAGTGTTCACATTGCTTCGCAGAATCGCGTTTGTGCAGAAAACACTAACACTTGTTCAGAAGGAAAGAAAGCACAGAACCCCAGATTTTATGTTGCCCTGGAGAGCTTGCAGAGCACTGGGGAAAGGCAGGCAGAGAATTCCCTGCTAGCACCTTCTCTGTGCCTGGGAAGGAGAAGTGTTCACATTGCTTCGCAGAATCGCGTTTGTGCAGAAAACACTAACACTTGTTCAGAAGGAAAGAAAGCACAGAGCGCCAGATTTTATGTTGCCCTGGAGAGCTTGCAGAGCACTGGGGAAAGGCAGGCAGAGAATTCCCTGCTAGCACCTTCTCTGTGCCTGGGAAGCAAAAGTGTTCACATTGCTTCGCAGAATCGCGTTTGTGCAGAAAACACTAACACTTGTTCAGAAGGAAAGAAAGCACAGAGCCCCAGATTTTATGTTGCCCTGGAGAGCTTGCAGAGCACTGGGGCAAGGCAGGCAGAGAATTCCCTGCTAGCACCTTCTCTGTGCCTGGGAAGCAAAAGTGTTCACATTGCTTCGCAGAATCGCTTTTGTGCAGAAAACACTAACACTTGTTCAGAAGGAAAGAAAGCACAGAGCGCCAGATTTTATGTTGCCCTGGAGAGCTTGCAGAGCACTGGGGAAAGGCAGGCAGAGAATTCCCTGCTAGCACCTTCTCTGTGCCTGGGAAGGACAAGTGTTCACATTGCTTCGCAGAATCGCGTTTGTGCTGAAAAACACTAACACTTGTTCAGAAGGAAAGAAAGCACAGAGCCCCACATTTTATGTTGCCCTGGAGAGCTTGCAGAGCACTGGGGAAAGGCAGGCAGAGAATTCCCTGCTAGCACCTTCTCTGTGCCTGGGAAGCAAAAGTGTTCACATTGCTTCGCAGAATCGCGTTTGTGCAGAAAACACTAACACTTGTTCAGAAGGAAAGAAAGCACAGAGCCCCAGATTTTATGTTGCCCTGGAGAGCTTGCAGAGCACTGGGGAAAGGCAGGCAGAGAATTCCCTGCTAGCACCTTCTCTGTGCCTGGGAAGCACAAGTGTTCACATTGCTTCGCAGAATCGCGTTTGTGCAGAAAACACTAACACTTGTTCAGAAGGAAAGAAAGCACAGAGCCCCAGATTTTATGTTGCCCTGGAGAGCTTGCAGAGCACTGGGGAAAGGCAGGCAGAGAATTCCCTGCTAGCACCTTCTCTGTGCCTGGGAAGCAAAAGTGTTCACATTGCTTCGCAGAATCGCTTTTGTGCAGAAAACACTAACACTTGTTCAGAAGGAAAGAAAGCACAGAGCCCCAGATTTTATGTTGCCCTGGAGAGCTTGCAGAGCACTGGGGAAAGGCAGGCAGAGAATTCCCTGCTAGCACTTTCTCTGTGCCTGGGCAGCAAAAGTGTTCACATTGCTTCGCAGAATCGCGTTTGTGCAGAAAACACTAACACTTGTTCAGAAGGAAAGAAAGCACAGAGCCCCAGATTTTATGTTGCCCTGGAGAGCTTGCAGAGCACTGGGGAAAGGCAGGCAGAGAATTCCCTGCTAGCACCTTCTCTGTGCCTGGGAAGCACAAGTGTTCACATTGCTTCGCAGAATCGCGTTTGTGCAGAAAACACTAACACTTGTTCAGAAGGAAAGAAAGCACAGAGCGCCAGATTTTATGTTGCCCTGGAGAGCTTGCAGAGCACTGGGGAAAGGCAGGCAGAGAATTCCCTGCTAGCACCTTCTCTGTGCCTGGGAAGCAAAAGTGTTCACATTGCTTCGCTAATCGCGTTTGTGCAGAAAACACTAACACTTGTTCAGAAGGAAAGAAAGCCCAGAGCCCCAGATTTTATGTTGCCCTGGAGAGCTTGCAGAGCACTGGGGAAAGGCAGGCAGAGAATTCCCTGCTAGCACCTTCTCTGTGCCTGGGAAGCACAAGTGTTCACATTGCTTCGCAGAATCGCGTTTGTGCAGAAAACACTAACACTTGTTCAGAAGGAAAGAAAGCACAGAGCGCCAGATTTTATGTTGCCCTGGAGAGCTTGCAGAGCACTGGGGAAAGGCAGGCAGAGAATTCCCTGCTAGCACCTTCTCTGTGCCTGGGAAGCAAAAGTGTTCACATTGCTTCGCAGAATCGCGTTTGTGCAGAAAACACTAACACTTGTTCAGAAGGAAAGAAAGCACAGAGCGCCAGATTTTATGTTGCCCTGGAGAGCTTGCAGAGCACTGGGGAAAGGCAGGCAGAGAATTCCCTGCTAGCACCTTCTCTGTGCCTGGGAAGCAAAAGTGTTCACATTGCTTCGCAGAATCGCGTTTGTGCAGAAAACACTAACACTTGTTCAGAAGGAAAGAAAGCACAGAGCCCCAGATTTTATGTTGCCCTGGAGAGCTTGCAGAGCACTGGGGAAAGGCAGGCAGAGAATTCCCTGCTAGCACCTTCTCTGTGCCTGGGCAGCAAATGTGTTCACATTGCTTCGCAGAATCGCGTTTGTGCAGAAAACACTAACACTTGTTCAGAAGGAAAGAAAGCCCAGAGCGCCAGATTTTATGTTGCCCTGGAGAGCTTGCAGAGCACTGGGGAAAGGCAGGCAGAGAATTCCCTGCTAGCACCTTCTCTGTGCCTGGGAAGCAAAAGTGTTCACATTGCTTCGCAGAATCGCGTTTGTGCAGAAAACACTAACACTTGTTCAGAAGGAAAGAAAGCACAGAGCCCCAGATTTTATGTTGCCCTGGAGAGCTTGCAGAGCACTGGGGAAAGGCAGGCAGAGAATTCCCTGCTAGCACCTTCTCTGTGCCTGGGAAGCAAAAGTGTTCACATTGCTTCGCAGAATCGCGTTTGTGCAGAAAACACTAACGCTTGTTCAGAAGGAAAGAAAGCACAGAGCGCCAGATTTTATGTTGCCCTGGAGAGCTTGCAGAGCACTGGGGAAAGGCAGGCAGAGAATTCCCTGCTAGCACCTTCTCTGTGCCTGGGAAGCACAAGTGTTCACATTGCTTCGCAGAATCGCGTTTGTGCAGAAAACACTAACACTTGTTCAGAAGGAAAGAAAGCCCAGAGCGCCAGATTTTATGTTGCCCTGGAGAGCTTGCAGAGCACTGGGGAAAGGCAGGCAGAGAATTCCCTGCTAGCACCTTCTCTGTGCCTGGGAAGCAAAAGTGTTCGCATTGCTTCGCAGAATCGCGTTTGTGCAGAAAACACTAACACTTGTTCAGAAGGAAAGAAAGCACAGAGCGCCAGATTTTATGTTGCCCTGGAGAGCTTGCAGAGCACTGGGGAAAAGCAGGCAGAGAATTCCCTGCTAGCACATTCTCTGTGCCTGGGAAGCACAAGTGTTCACATTGCTTCGCAGAATCGCGTTTGTGCAGAAAACACTAACACTTGTTCAGAAGGAAAGAAAGCACAGAACCCCAGATTTTATGTTGCCCTGGAGAGCTTGCAGAGCACTGGGGAAAGGCAGGCAGAGAATTCCCTGCTAGCACCTTCTCTGTGCCTGGGAAGGAGAAGTGTTCACATTGCTTCGCAGAATCGCGTTTGTGCAGAAAACACTGACACTTGTTCAGAAGGAAAGAAAGCACAGAGCGCCAGATTTTATGTTGCCCTGGAGAGCTTGCAGAGCACTGGGGAAAGGCAGGCAGAGAATTCCCTGCTAGCACCTTCTCTGTGCCTGGGAAGCAAAAGTGTTCACATTGCTTCGCAGAATCGCGTTTGTGCAGAAAACACTAACACTTGTTCAGAAGGAAAGAAAGCACAGAGCGCCAGATTTTATGTTGCCCTGGAGAGCTTGCAGAGCACTGGGGAAAGGCAGGCAGAGAATTCCCTGCTAGCACCTTCTCTGTGCCTGCGAAGCAAAAGTGTTCACATTGCTTCGCAGAATCGCTTTTGTGCAGAAAACACTAACACTTGTTCAGAAGGAAAGAAAGCACAGAGCCCCAGATTTTATGTTGCCCTGGAGAGCTTGCAGAGCACTGGGGAAAGGCAGGCAGAGAATTCCCTGCTAGCACCTTCTCTGTGCCTGGGCAGCAAAAGTGTTCACATTGCTTCGCAGAATCGCGTTTGTGCAGAAAACACTAACACTTGTTCAGAAGGAAAGAAAGCACAGAGCGCCAGATTTTATGTTGCCCTGGAGAGCTTGCAGAGCACTGGGGAAAGGCAGGCAGAGAATTCCCTGCTAGCACCTTCTCTGTGCCTGGGAAGGAGAAGTGTTCACATTGCTTCGCAGAATCGCGTTTGTGCTGAAAAACACTAACACTTGTTCAGAAGGAAAGAAAGCACAGAGCCCCACATTTTATGTTGCCCTGGAGAGCTTGCAGAGCACTGGGGAAAGGCAGGCAGAGAATTCCCTGCTAGCACCTTCTCTGTGCCTGGGAAGCAAAAGTGTTCACATTGCTTCTCAGAATCGCGTTTGTGCAGAAAACACTAACACTTGTTCAGAAGGAAAGAAAGCACAGAGCCCCAGATTTTATGTTGCCCTGGAGAGCTTGCAGAGCACTGGGGAAAGGCAGGCAGAGAATTCCCTGCTAGCACCTTCTCTGTGCCTGGGAAGCACAAGTGTTCACATTGCTTCGCAGAATCGCGTTTGTGCAGAAAACACTAACACTTGTTCAGAAGGAAAGAAAGCCCAGAGCGCCAGATTTTATGTTGCCCTGGAGAGCTTGCAGAGCACTGGGGAAAGGCAGGCAGAGAATTCCCTGCTAGCACCTTCTCTGTGCCTGGGAAGCAAAAGTGTTCACATTGCTTCGCAGAATCGCTTTTGTGCAGAAAACACTAACACTTGTTCAGAAGGAAAGAAAGCACAGAGCCCCAGATTTTATGTTGCCCTGGAGAGCTTGCAGAGCACTGGGGAAAGGCAGGCAGAGAATTCCCTGCTAGCACCTTCTCTGTGCCTGGGCAGCAAAAGTGTTCACATTGCTTCGCAGAATCGCGTTTGTGCAGAAAACACTAACACTTGTTCAGAAGGAAAGAAAGCACAGAGCCCCAGATTTTATGTTGCCCTGGAGAGCTTGCAGAGCACTGGGGAAAGGCAGGCAGAGAATTCCCTGCTAGCACCTTCTCTGTGCCTGGGAAGCACAAGTGTTCACATTGCTTCGCAGAATCGCGTTTGTGCAGAAAACACTAACACTTGTTCAGAAGGAAAGAAAGCACAGAGCCCCAGATTTTATGTTGCCCTGGAGAGCTTGCAGAGCACTGGGGAAAGGCAGGCAGAGAATTCCCTGCTAGCACCTTCTCTGTGCCTGGGAAGCAAAAGTGTTCACATTGCTTCGCAGAATCGCTTTTGTGCAGAAAACACTAACACTTGTTCAGAAGGAAAGAAAGCACAGAGCCCCAGATTTTATGTTGCCCTGGAGAGCTTGCAGAGCACTGGGGAAAGGCAGGCAGAGAATTCCCTGCTAGCACCTTCTCTGTGCCTGGGCAGCAAAAGTGTTCACATTGCTTCGCAGAATCGCGTTTGTGCAGAAAACACTAACACTTGTTCAGAAGGAAAGAAAGCACAGAGCGCCAGATTTTATGTTGCCCTGGAGAGCTTGCAGAGCACTGGGGAAAGGCAGGCAGAGAATTCCCTGCTAGCACCTTCTCTGTGCCTGGGAAGCAAAAGTGTTCACATTGCTTCGCAGAATCGCGTTTGTGCAGAAAACACTAACACTTGTTCAGAAGGAAAGAAAGCACAGAGCCCCAGATTTTATGTTGCCCTGGAGAGCTTGCAGAGCACTGGGGAAAGGCAGGCAGAGAATTCCCTGCTAGCACCTTCTCTGTGCCTGGGAAGCAAAAGTGTTCACATTGCTTCGCAGAATCGCTTTTGTGCAGAAAACACTAACACTTGTTCAGAAGGAAAGAAAGCACAGAGCGCCAGATTTTATGTTGCCCTGGAGAGCTTGCAGAGCACTGGGGAAAGGCAGGCAGAGAATTCCCTGCTAGCACCTTCTCTGTGCCTGGGAAGCAAAAGTGTTCACATTGCTTCGCAGAATCGCTTTTGTGCAGAAAACACTAACACTTGTTCAGAAGGAAAGAAAGCACAGAGCGCCAGATTTTATGTTGCCCTGGAGAGCTTGCAGAGCACTGGGGAAAGGCAGGCAGAGAATTCCCTGCTAGCACCTTCTCTGTGCCTGGGAAGCAAAAGTGTTCACATTGCTTCGCAGAATCGCGTTTGTGCAGAAAACACTAACACTTGTTCAGAAGGAAAGAAAGCACAGAGCGCCAGATTTTATGTTGCCCTGGAGAGCTTGCAGAGCACTGGGGAAAGGCAGGCAGAGAATTCCCTGCTAGCACCTTCTCTGTGCCTGGGAAGCAAAAGTGTTCACATTGCTTCGCAGAATCGCTTTTGTGCAGAAAACACTAACACTTGTTCAGAAGGAAAGAAAGCACAGAGCCCCAGATTTTATGTTGCCCTGGAGAGCTTGCATAGCACTGGGGAAAGGCAGGCAGAGAATTCCCTGCTAGCACCTTCTCTGTGCCTGGGCAGCAAAAGTGTTCACATTGCTTCGCAGAATCGCGTTTGTGCAGAAAACACTAACACTTTTTCAGAAGGAAAGAAAGCACAGAGCGCCAGATTTTATGTTGCCCTGGAGAGCTTGCAGAGCACTGGGGAAAGGCAGGCAGAGAATTCCCTGCTAGCACCTTCTCTGTGCCTGGGAAGCACAAGTGTTCACATTGCTTCGCAGAATCGCGTTTGTGCTGAAAAACACTAACACTTGTTCAGAAGGAAAGAAAGCACAGAGCCCCACATTTTATGTTGCCCTGGAGAGCTTGCAGAGCACTGGGGAAAGGCAGGCAGAGAATTCCCTGCTAGCACCTTCTCTGTGCCTGGGAAGCAAAAGTGTTCACATTGCTTCGCAGAATCGCGTTTGTGCAGAAAACACTAACACTTGTTCAGAAGGAAAGAAAGCACAGAGCCCCAGATTTTATGTTGCCCTGGAGAGCTTGCAGAGCACTGGGGAAAGGCAGGCAGAGAATTCCCTGCTAGCACCTTCTCTGTGCCTGGGAAGCACAAGTGTTCACATTGCTTCGCAGAATCGCGTTTGTGCAGAAAACACTAACACTTGTTCAGAAGGAAAGAAAGCACAGAGCCCCAGATTTTATGTTGCCCTGGAGAGCTTGCAGAGCACTGGGGAAAGGCAGGCAGAGAATTCCCTGCTAGCACCTTCTCTGTGCCTGGGCAGCAAAAGTGTTCACATTGCTTCGCAGAATCGCGTTTGTGCAGAAAACACTAACACTTGTTCAGAAGGAAAGAAAGCACAGAGCCCCAGATTTTATGTTGCCCTGGAGAGCTTGCAGAGCACTGGGGAAAGGCAGGCAGAGAATTCCCTGCTAGCACCTTCTCTGTGCCTGGGAAGCAAAAGTGTTCACATTGCTTCGCAGAATCGCGTTTGTGCAGAAAACACTAACACTTGTTCAGAAGGAAAGAAAGCACAGAGCCCCAGATTTTATGTTGCCCTGGAGAGCTTGCAGAGCACTGGGGAAAGGCAGGCAGAGAATTCCCTGCTAGCACCTTCTCTGTGCCTGGGCAGCAAAAGTGTTCACATTGCTTCGCAGAATCGCGTTTGTGCAGAAAACACTAACACTTGTTCAGAAGGAAAGAAAGCACAGAGCCCCAGATTTTATGTTGCCCTGGAGAGCTTGCAGAGCACTGGGGAAAGGCAGGCAGAGAATTCCCTGCTAGCACCTTCTCTGTGCCTGGGCAGCAAAAGTGTTCACATTGCTTCGCAGAATCGCGTTTGTGCAGAAAACACTAACACTTGTTCAGAAGGAAAGAAAGCACAGAGCCCCAGATTTTATGTTGCCCTGGAGAGCTTGCAGAGCACTGGGGAAAGGCAGGCAGAGAATTCCCTGCTAGCACCTTCTCTGTGCCTGGGAAGCAAAAGTGTTCACATTGCTTCGCAGAATCGCTTTTGTGCAGAAAACACTAACACTTGTTCAGAAGGAAAGAAAGCACAGAGCCCCAGATTTTCTGTTGCCCTGGAGAGCTTGCAGAGCGCTGGGGAAAGGCAGGCAGAGAATTCCCTGCTAGCACCTTCTCTGTGCCTGGGCAGCAAAAGTGTTCACATTGCTTCGCAGAATCGCGTTTGTGCAGAAAACACTAACACTTGTTCAGAAGGAAAGAAAGCACAGAGCGCCAGATTTTATGTTGCCCTGGAGAGCTTGCAGAGCACTGGGGAAAGGCAGGCAGAGAATTCCCTGCTAGCACCTTCTCTGTGCCTGGGCAGCAAAAGTGTTCACATTGCTTCGCAGAATCGCGTTTGTGCAGAAAACACTAACACTTGTTCAGAAGGAAAGAAAGCACAGAGCGCCAGATTTTATGTTGCCCTGGAGAGCTTGCAGAGCACTGGGGCAAGGCAGGCAGAGAATTCCCTGCTAGCACCTTCTCTGTGCCTGGGAAGCAAAAGTGTTCGCATTGCTTCGCAGAATCGCGTTTGTGCAGAAAACACTAACACTTGTTCAGAAGGAAAGAAAGCACAGAGCCCCAGATTTTATGTTGCCCTGGAGAGCTTGCAGAGCACTGGGGAAAGGCAGGCAGAGAATTCCCTGCTAGCACCTTCTCTGTGCCTGGGAAGCAAAAGTGTTCACATTGCTTCGCAGAATCGCTTTTGTGCAGAAAACACTAACACTTGTTCAGAAGGAAAGAAAGCACAGAGCCCCAGATTTTATGTTGCCCTGGAGAGCTTGCAGAGCACTGGGGAAAAGCAGGCAGAGAATTCCCTGCTAGCACCTTCTCTGTGCCTGGGAAGCACAAGTGTTCACATTGCTTCGCAGAATCGCGTTTGTGCAGAAAACACTAACACTTGTTCAGAAGGAAAGAAAGCACAGAACCCCAGATTTTATGTTGCCCTGGAGAGCTTGCAGAGCACTGGGGAAAGGCAGGCAGAGAATTCCCTGCTAGCACCTTCTCTGTGCCTGGGCAGCAAAAGTGTTCACATTGCTTCGCAGAATCGCGTTTGTGCAGAAAACACTGACACTTGTTCAGAAGGAAAGAAAGCACAGAGCGCCAGATTTTATGTTGCCCTGGAGAGCTTGCAGAGCACTGGGGAAAGGCAGGCAGAGAATTCCCTGCTAGCACCTTCTCTGTGCCTGGGAAGCAAAAGTGTTCACATTGCTTCGCAGAATCGCGTTTGTGCAGAAAACACTAACACTTGTTCAGAAGGAAAGAAAGCACAGAGCGCCAGATTTTATGTTGCCCTGGAGAGCTTGCAGAGCACTGGGGCAAGGCAGGCAGAGAATTCCCTGCTAGCACCTTCTCTGTGCCTGGGAAGCAAAAGTGTTCACATTGCTTCGCAGAATCGCTTTTGTGCAGAAAACACTAACACTTGTTCAGAAGGAAAGAAAGCACAGAGCCCCAGATTTTATGTTGCCCTGGAGAGCTTGCAGAGCACTGGGGAAAGGCAGGCAGAGAATTCCCTGCTAGCACCTTCTCTGTGCCTGGGAAGCACAAGTGTTCACATTGCTTCGCAGAATCGCGTTTGTGCAGAAAACACTAACACTTTTTCAGAAGGAAAGAAAGCACAGAGCGCCAGATTTTATGTTGCCCTGGAGAGCTTGCAGAGCACTGGGGAAAGGCAGGCAGAGAATTCCCTGCTAGCACCTTCTCTGTGCCTGGGAAGGACAAGTGTTCACATTGCTTCGCAGAATCGCGTTTGTGCTGAAAAACACTAACACTTGTTCAGAAGGAAAGAAAGCACAGAGCCCCACATTTTATGTTGCCCTGGAGAGCTTGCAGAGCACTGGGGAAAGGCAGGCAGAGAATTCCCTGCTAGCACCTTCTCTGTGCCTGGGAAGCAAAAGTGTTCACATTGCTTCGCAGAATCGCGTTTGTGCAGAAAACACTAACACTTGTTCAGAAGGAAAGAAAGCACAGAGCGCCAGATTTTATGTTGCCCTGGAGAGCTTGCAGAGCACTGGGGAAAGGCAGGCAGAGAATTCCCTGCTAGCACCTTCTCTGTGCCTGGGCAGCAAAAGTGTTCACATTGCTTCGCAGAATC
Organism: Strix occidentalis; assembly: GCA_030819815.1. NCBI lineage: Eukaryota > Metazoa > Chordata > Aves > Strigiformes > Strigidae > Strix > Strix occidentalis. The sequence goes on from JASWHU010000199.1 coordinate 184,043, forward strand.
GCGTTTGTGCAGAAAACACTAACACTTGTTCAGAAGGAAAGAAAGCACAGAGCGCCAGATTTTATGTTGCCCTGGAGAGCTTGCAGAGCACTGGGGCAAGGCAGGCAGAGAATTCCCTGCTAGCACCTTCTCTGTGCCTGGGAAGCAAAAGTGTTCGCATTGCTTCGCAGAATCGCGTTTGTGCAGAAAACACTAACACTTGTTCAGAAGGAAAGAAAGCACAGAGCCCCAGATTTTATGTTGCCCTGGAGAGCTTGCAGAGCACTGGGGAAAGGCAGGCAGAGAATTCCCTGCTAGCACCTTCTCTGTGCCTGGGAAGCAAAAGTGTTCACATTGCTTCGCAGAATCGCTTTTGTGCAGAAAACACTAACACTTGTTCAGAAGGAAAGAAAGCACAGAGCCCCAGATTTTATGTTGCCCTGGAGAGCTTGCAGAGCACTGGGGAAAAGCAGGCAGAGAATTCCCTGCTAGCACCTTCTCTGTGCCTGGGAAGCACAAGTGTTCACATTGCTTCGCAGAATCGCGTTTGTGCAGAAAACACTAACACTTGTTCAGAAGGAAAGAAAGCACAGAGCGCCAGATTTTATGTTGCCCTGGAGAGCTTGCAGAGCACTGGGGAAAGGCAGGCAGAGAATTCCCTGCTAGCACCTTCTCTGTGCCTGGGAAGGAGAAGTGTTCACATTGCTTCGCAGAATCGCTTTTGTGCAGAAAACACTAACACTTGTTCAGAAGGAAAGAAAGCACAGAGCGCCAGATTTTATGTTGCCCTGGAGAGCTTGCAGAGCACTGGGGAAAGGCAGGCAGAGAATTCCCTGCTAGCACCTTCTCTGTGCCTGGGAAGCAAAAGTGTTCACATTGCTTCGCAGAATCGCGTTTGTGCAGAAAACACTAACACTTGTTCAGAAGGAAAGAAAGCACAGAGCGCCAGATTTTATGTTGCCCTGGAGAGCTTGCAGAGCACTGGGGCAAGGCAGGCAGAGAATTCCCTGCTAGCACCTTCTCTGTGCCTGGGAAGCAAAAGTGTTCACATTGCTTCGCAGAATCGCTTTTGTGCAGAAAACACTAACACTTGTTCAGAAGGAAAGAAAGCACAGAGCCCCAGATTTTATGTTGCCCTGGAGAGCTTGCAGAGCACTGGGGAAAGGCAGGCAGAGAATTCCCTGCTAGCACCTTCTCTGTGCCTGGGAAGCACAAGTGTTCACATTGCTTCGCAGAATCGCGTTTGTGCAGAAAACACTAACACTTTTTCAGAAGGAAAGAAAGCACAGAGCCCCAGATTTTATGTTGCCCTGGAGAGCTTGCAGAGCACTGGGGAAAGGCAGGCAGAGAATTCCCTGCTAGCACCTTCTCTGTGCCTGGGAAGCAAAAGTGTTCACATTGCTTCGCAGAATCGCTTTTGTGCAGAAAACACTAACACTTGTTCAGAAGGAAAGAAAGCACAGAGCCCCAGATTTTATGTTGCCCTGGAGAGCTTGCAGAGCACTGGGGAAAGGCAGGCAGAGAATTCCCTGCTAGCACCTTCTCTGTGCCTGGGAAGCAAAAGTGTTCACATTGCTTCGCAGAATCGCTTTTGTGCAGAAAACACTAACACTTGTTCAGAAGGAAAGAAAGCACAGAGCCCCAGATTTTATGTTGCCCTGGAGAGCTTGCAGAGCACTGGGGAAAGGCAGGCAGAGAATTCCCTGCTAGCACCTTCTCTGTGCCTGGGCAGCAAAAGTGTTCACATTGCTTCGCAGAATCGCGTTTGTGCAGAAAACACTAACACTTGTTCAGAAGGAAAGAAAGCACAGAGCCCCAGATTTTATGTTGCCCTGGAGAGCTTGCAGAGCACTGGGGAAAGGCAGGCAGAGAATTCCCTGCTAGCACCTTCTCTGTGCCTGGGAAGCACAAGTGTTCACATTGCTTCGCAGAATCGCGTTTGTGCAGAAAACACTAACACTTGTTCAGAAGGAAAGAAAGCACAGAGCCCCAGATTTTATGTTGCCCTGGAGAGCTTGCAGAGCACTGGGGAAAGGCAGGCAGAGAATTCCCTGCTAGCACCTTCTCTGTGCCTGGGAAGGAGAAGTGTTCACATTGCTTCGCAGAATCGCGTTTGTGCAGAAAACACTAACACTTGTTCAGAAGGAAAGAAAGCACAGAGCCCCACATTTTATGTTGCCCTGGAGAGCTTGCAGAGCACTGGGGAAAGGCAGGCAGAGAATTCCCTGCTAGCACCTTCTCTGTGCCTGGGCAGCAAAAGTGTTCACATTGCTTCGCAGAATCGCGTTTGTGCAGAAAACACTAACACTTGTTCAGAAGGAAAGAAAGCACAGAGCGCCAGATTTTATGTTGCCCTGGAGAGCTTGCAGAGCACTGGGGAAAGGCAGGCAGAGAATTCCCTGCTAGCACCTTCTCTGTGCCTGGGAAGCAAAAGTGTTCACATTGCTTCGCAGAATCGCGTTTGTGCAGAAAACACTAACACTTGTTCAGAAGGAAAGAAAGCACAGAGCCCCAGATTTTATGTTGCCCTGGAGAGCTTGCAGAGCACTGGGGCAAGGCAGGCAGAGAATTCCCTGCTAGCACCTTCTCTGTGCCTGGGAAGCAAAAGTGTTTGCATTGCTTCGCAGAATCGCGTTTGTGCAGAAAACACTAACACTTGTTCAGAAGGAAAGAAAGCACAGAGCCCCAGATTTTATGTTGCCCTGGAGAGCTTGCAGAGCACTGGGGAAAGGCAGGCAGAGAACTCCCTGCTAGCACCTTCTCTGTGCCTGGGCAGCAAAAGTGTTCACATTGCTTCGCAGAATCGCGTTTGTGCAGAAAACACTAACACTTTTTCAGAAGGAAAGAAAGCACAGAGCGCCAGATTTTATGTTGCCCTGGAGAGCTTGCAGAGCACTGGGGAAAGGCAGGCAGAGAATTCCCTGCTAGCACCTTCTCTGTGCCTGGGAAGCAAAAGTGTTCACATTGCTTCGCAGAATCGCTTTTGTGCAGAAAACACTAACACTTGTTCAGAAGGAAAGAAAGCACAGAGCCCCAGATTTTCTGTTGCCCTGGAGAGCTTGCAGAGCACTGGGGAAAGGCAGGCAGAGAATTCCCTGCTAGCACCTTCTCTGTGCCTGCGAAGCAAAAGTGTTCACATTGCTTCGCAGAATCGCGTTTGTGCAGAAAACACTAACACTTGTTCAGAAGGAAAGAAAGCACAGAGCGCCAGATTTTATGTTGCCCTGGAGAGCTTGCAGAGCACTGGGGCAAGGCAGGCAGAGAATTCCCTGCTAGCACCTTCTCTGTGCCTGGGAAGCAAAAGTGTTCGCATTACTTCGCAGAATCGCGTTTGTGCAGAAAACACTAACACTTGTTCAGAAGGAAAGAAAGCACAGAGCCCCAGATTTTATGTTGCCCTGGAGAGCTTGCAGAGCACTGGGGAAAGGCAGGCAGAGAATTCCCTGCTAGCACCTTCTCTGTGCCTGGGAAGCAAAAGTGTTCACATTGCTTCGCAGAATCGCTTTTGTGCAGAAAACACTAACACTTGTTCAGAAGGAAAGAAAGCACAGAGCCCCAGATTTTATGTTGCCCTGGAGAGCTTGCAGAGCACTGGGGAAAGGCAGGCAGAGAATTCCCTGCTAGCACCTTCTCTGTGCCTGGGAAGCAAAAGTGTTCACATTGCTTCGCAGAATCGCTTTTGTGCAGAAAACACTAACACTTGTTCAGAAGGAAAGAAAGCACAGAGCCCCAGATTTTATGTTGCCCTGGAGAGCTTGCAGAGCACTGGGGAAAGGCAGGCAGAGAATTCCCTGCTAGCACCTTCTCTGTGCCTGGGCAGCAAAAGTGTTCACATTGCTTCGCAGAATCGCGTTTGTGCAGAAAACACTAACACTTGTTCAGAAGGAAAGAAAGCACAGAGCGCCAGATTTTATGTTGCCCTGGAGAGCTTGCAGAGCACTGGGGAAAGGCAGGCAGAGAATTCCCTGCTAGCACCTTCTCTGTGCCTGGGAAGCAAAAGTGTTCACATTGCTTCGCAGAATCGCGTTTGTGCAGAAAACACTAACACTTGTTCAGAAGGAAAGAAAGCACAGAGCCCCAGATTTTATGTTGCCCTGGAGAGCTTGCAGAGCACTGGGGCAAGGCAGGCAGAGAATTCCCTGCTAGCACCTTCTCTGTGCCTGGGAAGCAAAAGTGTTTGCATTGCTTCGCAGAATCGCGTTTGTGCAGAAAACACTAACACTTGTTCAGAAGGAAAGAAAGCACAGAGCGCCAGATTTTATGTTGCCCTGGAGAGCTTGCAGAGCACTGGGGAAAGGCAGGCAGAGAATTCCCTGCTAGCACCTTCTCTGTGCCTGGGAAGCAAAAGTGTTCACATTGCTTCGCAGAATCGCTTTTGTGCAGAAAACACTAACACTTGTTCAGAAGGAAAGAAAGCACAGAGCGCCAGATTTTATGTTGCCCTGGAGAGCTTGCAGAGCACTGGGGCAAGGCAGGCAGAGAATTCCCTGCTAGCACCTTCTCTGTGCCTGGGAAGCAAAAGTGTTCACATTGCTTCGCAGAATCGCGTTTGTGCAGAAAACACTAACACTTGTTCAGAAGGAAAGAAAGCACAGAGCGCCAGATTTTATGTTGCCCTGGAGAGCTTGCAGAGCACTGGGGCAAGGCAGGCAGAGAATTCCCTGCTAGCACCTTCTCTGTGCCTGGGAAGCAAAAGTGTTCGCATTGCTTCGCAGAATCGCGTTTGTGCAGAAAACACTAACACTTGTTCAGAAGGAAAGAAAGCACAGAGCCCCAGATTTTATGTTGCCCTGGAGAGCTTGCAGAGCACTGGGGAAAGGCAGGCAGAGAATTCCCTGCTAGCACCTTCTCTGTGCCTGGGAAGCAAAAGTGTTCACATTGCTTCGCAGAATCGCTTTTGTGCAGAAAACACTAACACTTGTTCAGAAGGAAAGAAAGCCCAGAGCCCCAGATTTTATGTTGCCCTGGAGAGCTTGCAGAGCACTGGGGAAAGGCAGGCAGAGAATTCCCTGCTAGCACCTTCTCTGTGCCTGGGAAGCAAAAGTGTTCACATTGCTTCGCAGAATCGCGTTTGTGCAGAAAACACTAACACTTGTTCAGAAGGAAAGAAAGCACAGAGCGCCAGATTTTATGTTGCCCTGGAGAGCTTGCAGAGCACTGGGGAAAGGCAGGCAGAGAATTCCCTGCTAGCACCTTCTCTGTGCCTGGGAAGCAAAAGTGTTCACATTGCTTCGCAGAATCGCGTTTGTGCAGAAAACACTAACACTTGTTCAGAAGGAAAGAAAGCACAGAGCCCCAGATTTTATGTTGCCCTGGAGAGCTTGCAGAGCACTGGGGAAAGGCAGGCAGAGAATTCCCTGCTAGCACCTTCTCTGTGCCTGGGAAGCAAAAGTGTTCACATTGCTTCGCAGAATCGCTTTTGTGCAGAAAACACTAACACTTGTTCAGAAGGAAAGAAAGCACAGAGCGCCAGATTTTATGTTGCCCTGGAGAGCTTGCAGAGCACTGGGGAAAGGCAGGCAGAGAATTCCCTGCTAGCACCTTCTCTGTGCCTGGGAAGCAAAAGTGTTCACATTGCTTCGCAGAATCGCGTTTGTGCAGAAAACACTAACACTTGTTCAGAAGGAAAGAAAGCACAGAGCCCCAGATTTTATGTTGCCCTGGAGAGCTTGCAGAGCACTGGGGAAAGGCAGGCAGAGAATTCCCTGCTAGCACCTTCTCTGTGCCTGGGAAGCAAAAGTGTTCACATTGCTTCGCTAATCGCGTTTGTGCAGAAAACACTAACACTTGTTCAGAAGGAAAGAAAGCCCAGAGCGCCAGATTTTATGTTGCCCTGGAGAGCTTGCAGAGCACTGGGGAAAGGCAGGCAGAGAATTCCCTGCTAGCACCTTCTCTGTGCCTGGGAAGCACAAGTGTTCACATTGCTTCGCAGAATCGCGTTTGTGCAGAAAACACTAACACTTGTTCAGAAGGAAAGAAAGCACAGAGCGCCAGATTTTATGTTGCCCTGGAGAGCTTGCAGAGCACTGGGGAAAGGCAGGCAGAGAATTCCCTGCTAGCACCTTCTCTGTGCCTGGGAAGCAAAAGTGTTCACATTGCTTCGCAGAATCGCTTTTGTGCAGAAAACACTAACACTTGTTCAGAAGGAAAGAAAGCACAGAGCGCCAGATTTTATGTTGCCCTGGAGAGCTTGCAGAGCACTGGGGAAAGGCAGGCAGAGAATTCCCTGCTAGCACCTTCTCTGTGCCTGGGAAGCAAAAGTGTTCGCATTGCTTCGCAGAATCGCTTTTGTGCAGAAAACACTAACACTTGTTCAGAAGGAAAGAAAGCACAGAGCGCCAGATTTTATGTTGCCCTGGAGAGCTTGCAGAGCACTGGGGAAAGGCAGGCAGAGAATTCCCTGCTAGCACCTTCTCTGTGCCTGGGAAGCACAAGTGTTCACATTGCTTCGCAGAATCGCGTTTGTGCCGAAAACACTAACACTTGTTCAGAAGGAAAGAAAGCCCAGAGCCCCAGATTTTATGTTGTCCTGGAGAGCTTGCAGAGCACTGGGGAAAGGCAGGCAGAGAATTCCCTGCTAGCACCTTCTCTGTGCCTGGGAAGCAAAAGTGTTCACATTGCTTCGCAGAATCGCGTTTGTGCAGAAAACACTAACACTTGTTCAGAAGGAAAGAAAGCACAGAGCGCCAGATTTTATGTTGCCCTGGAGAGCTTGCAGAGCACTGGGGAAAGGCAGGCAGAGAATTCCCTGCTAGCACCTTCTCTGTGCCTGGGAAGCACAAGTGTTCACATTGCTTCGCAGAATCGCGTTTGTGCAGAAAACACTAACACTTGTTCAGAAGGAAAGAAAGCACAGAGCGCCAGATTTTATGTTGCCCTGGAGAGCTTGCAGAGCACTGGGGAAAGGCAGGCAGAGAATTCCCTGCTAGCACCTTCTCTGTGCCTGGGCAGCAAAAGTGTTCACATTGCTTCGCAGAATCGCGTTTGTGCAGAAAACACTAACACTTGTTCAGAAGGAAAGAAAGCACAGAGCGCCAGATTTTATGTTGCCCTGGAGAGCTTGCAGAGCACTGGGGAAAGGCAGGCAGAGAATTCCCTGCTAGCACCTTCTCTGTGCCTGGGAAGCAAAAGTGTTCACATTGCTTCGCAGAATCGCGTTTGTGCAGAAAACACTAACACTTGTTCAGAAGGAAAGAAAGCACAGAGCGCCAGATTTTATGTTGCCCTGGAGAGCTTGCAGAGCACTGGGGCAAGGCAGGCAGAGAATTCCCTGCTAGCACCTTCTCTGTGCCTGGGAAGCAAAAGTGTTCGCATTGCTTCGCAGAATCGCGTTTGTGCAGAAAACACTAACACTTGTTCAGAAGGAAAGAAAGCACAGAGCCCCAGATTTTATGTTGCCCTGGAGAGCTTGCAGAGCACTGGGGAAAGGCAGGCAGAGAATTCCCTGCTAGCACCTTCTCTGTGCCTGGGAAGCAAAAGTGTTCACATTGCTTCGCAGAATCGCTTTTGTGCAGAAAACACTAACACTTGTTCAGAAGGAAAGAAAGCACAGAGCCCCAGATTTTATGTTGCCCTGGAGAGCTTGCAGAGCACTGGGGAAAGGCAGGCAGAGAATTCCCTGCTAGCACCTTCTCTGTGCCTGGGAAGCAAAAGTGTTCACATTGCTTCGCAGAATCGCGTTTGTGCAGAAAACACTAACACTTGTTCAGAAGGAAAGAAAGCACAGAGCCCCAGATTTTATGTTGCCCTGGAGAGCTTGCAGAGCACTGGGGAAAGGCAGGCAGAGAATTCCCTGCTAGCACCTTCTCTGTGCCTGGGAAGCAAAAGTGTTCACATTGCTTCGCAGAATCGCTTTTGTGCAGAAAACACTAACACTTGTTCAGAAGGAAAGAAAGCACAGAGCCCCAGATTTTATGTTGCCCTGGAGAGCTTGCAGAGCACTGGGGAAAGGCAGGCAGAGAATTCCCTGCTAGCACCTTCTCTGTGCCTGGGAAGCACAAGTGTTCACATTGCTTCGCAGAATCGCTTTTGTGCAGAAAACACTAACACTTGTTCAGAAGGAAAGAAAGCACAGAGCCCCAGATTTTATGTTGCCCTGGAGAGCTTGCAGAGCACTGGGGAAAGGCAGGCAGAGAATTCCCTGCTAGCACCTTCTCTGTGCCTGGGAAGCAAAAGTGTTCACATTGCTTCGCAGAATCGCGTTTGTGCAGAAAACACTAACACTTGTTCAGAAGGAAAGAAAGCACAGAGCGCCAGATTTTATGTTGCCCTGGAGAGCTTGCAGAGCACTGGGGAAAGGCAGGCAGAGAATTCCCTGCTAGCACCTTCTCTGTGCCTGGGAAGGAGAAGTGTTCACATTGCTTCACTAATCGCGTTTGTGCAGAAAACACTAACACTTGTTCAGAAGGAAAGAAAGCCCAGAGCCCCAGATTTTATGTTGCCCTGGAGAGCTTGCAGAGCACTGGGGAAAGGCAGGCAGAGAATTCCCTGCTAGCACCTTCTCTGTGCCTGGGAAGCACAAGTGTTCACATTGCTTCGCAGAATCGCGTTTGTGCAGAAAACACTAACACTTGTTCAGAAGGAAAGAAAGCACAGAGCGCCAGATTTTATGTTGCCCTGGAGAGCTTGCAGAGCACTGGGGAAAGGCAGGCAGAGAATTCCCTGCTAGCACCTTCTCTGTGCCTGGGAAGCACAAGCGTTCGCATTGCTTCGCAGAATCGCGTTTGTGCAGAAAACACTAACACTTGTTCAGAAGGAAAGAAAGCACAGAGCCCCAGATTTTATGTTGCCCTGGAGAGCTTGCAGAGCACTGGGGAAAGGCAGGCAGAGAATTCCCTGCTAGCACCTTCTCTGTGCCTGGGAAGCAAAAGTGTTCACATTGCTTCGCAGAATCGCGTTTGTGCAGAAAACACTAACGCTTGTTCAGAAGGAAAGAAAGCACAGAGCGCCAGATTTTATGTTGCCCTGGAGAGCTTGCAGAGCACTGGGGAAAGGCAGGCAGAGAATTCCCTGCTAGCACCTTCTCTGTGCCTGGGAAGCAAAAGTGTTCACATTGCTTCGCAGAATCGCTTTTGTGCAGAAAACACTAACACTTGTTCAGAAGGAAAGAAAGCACAGAGCCCCAGATTTTATGTTGCCCTGGAGAGCTTGCAGAGCACTGGGGAAAGGCAGGCAGAGAATTCCCTGCTAGCACCTTCTCTGTGCCTGGGAAGCAAAAGTGTTCACATTGCTTCGCAGAATCGCGTTTGTGCAGAAAACACTAACACTTGTTCAGAAGGAAAGAAAGCACAGAGCGCCATATTTTATGTTGCCCTGGAGAGCTTGCAGAGCACTGGGGAAAAGCAGGCAGAGAATTCCCTGCTAGCACCTTCTCTGTGCCTGGGAAGCACAAGTGTTCACATTGCTTCGCAGAATCGCGTTTGTGCAGAAAACACTAACACTTGTTCAGAAGGAAAGAAAGCACAGAACCCCAGATTTTATGTTGCCCTGGAGAGCTTGCAGAGCACTGGGGAAAGGCAGGCAGAGAATTCCCTGCTAGCACCTTCTCTGTGCCTGGGAAGGAGAAGTGTTCACATTGCTTCGCAGAATCGCGTTTGTGCAGAAAACACTAACACTTGTTCAGAAGGAAAGAAAGCACAGAGCGCCAGATTTTATGTTGCCCTGGAGAGCTTGCAGAGCACTGGGGAAAGGCAGGCAGAGAATTCCCTGCTAGCACCTTCTCTGTGCCTGGGAAGCAAAAGTGTTCACATTGCTTCGCAGAATCGCGTTTGTGCAGAAAACACTAACACTTGTTCAGAAGGAAAGAAAGCACAGAGCCCCAGATTTTATGTTGCCCTGGAGAGCTTGCAGAGCACTGGGGAAAGGCAGGCAGAGAATTCCCTGCTAGCACCTTCTCTGTGCCTGGGAAGCAAAAGTGTTCACATTGCTTCGCAGAATCGCTTTTGTGCAGAAAACACTAACACTTGTTCAGAAGGAAAGAAAGCACAGAGCCCCAGATTTTATGTTGCCCTGGAGAGCTTGCAGAGCACTGGGGAAAGGCAGGCAGAGAATTCCCTGCTAGCACCTTCTCTGTGCCTGGGAAGCAAAAGTGTTCACATTGCTTCGCAGAATCGCGTTTGTGCAGAAAACACTAACACTTGTTCAGAAGGAAAGAAAGCACAGAGCGCCAGATTTTATGTTGCCCTGGAGAGCTTGCAGAGCACTGGGGAAAGGCAGGCAGAGAATTCCCTGCTAGCACCTTCTCTGTGCCTGGGAAGGACAAGTGTTCACATTGCTTCGCAGAATCGCGTTTGTGCTGAAAAACACTAACACTTGTTCAGAAGGAAAGAAAGCACAGAGCCCCACATTTTATGTTGCCCTGGAGAGCTTGCAGAGCACTGGGGAAAGGCAGGCAGAGAATTCCCTGCTAGCACCTTCTCTGTGCCTGGGAAGCAAAAGTGTTCACATTGCTTCGCAGAATCGCGTTTGTGCAGAAAACACTAACACTTGTTCAGAAGGAAAGAAAGCACAGAGCCCCAGATTTTATGTTGCCCTGGAGAGCTTGCAGAGCACTGGGGAAAGGCAGGCAGAGAATTCCCTGCTAGCACCTTCTCTGTGCCTGGGAAGCACAAGTGTTCACATTGCTTCGCAGAATCGCGTTTGTGCAGAAAACACTAACACTTGTTCAGAAGGAAAGAAAGCCCAGAGCGCCAGATTTTATGTTGCCCTGGAGAGCTTGCAGAGCACTGGGGAAAGGCAGGCAGAGAATTCCCTGCTAGCACCTTCTCTGTGCCTGGGAAGCAAAAGTGTTCACATTGCTTCGCAGAATCGCTTTTGTGCAGAAAACACTAACACTTGTTCAGAAGGAAAGAAAGCACAGAGCCCCAGATTTTATGTTGCCCTGGAGAGCTTGCAGAGCACTGGGGAAAGGCAGGCAGAGAATTCCCTGCTAGCACTTTCTCTGTGCCTGGGCAGCAAAAGTGTTCACATTGCTTCGCAGAATCGCGTTTGTGCAGAAAACACTAACACTTGTTCAGAAGGAAAGAAAGCACAGAGCCCCAGATTTTATGTTGCCCTGGAGAGCTTGCAGAGCACTGGGGAAAGGCAGGCAGAGAATTCCCTGCTAGCACCTTCTCTGTGCCTGGGAAGCACAAGTGTTCACATTGCTTCGCAGAATCGCGTTTGTGCAGAAAACACTAACACTTGTTCAGAAGGAAAGAAAGCCCAGAGCGCCAGATGTTATGTTGCCCTGGAGAGCTTGCAGAGCACTGGGGAAAGGCAGGCAGAGAATTCCCTGCTAGCACCTTCTCTGTGCCTGGGAAGCAAAAGTGTTCACATTGCTTCGCAGAATCGCTTTTGTGCAGAAAACACTAACACTTTTTCAGAAGGAAAGAAAGCACAGAGCCCCAGATTTTATGTTGCCCTGGAGAGCTTGCAGAGCACTGGGGAAAGGCAGGCAGAGAATTCCCTGCTAGCACCTTCTCTGTGCCTGGGTAGCAAAAGTGTTCACATTGCTTCGCAGAATCGCGTTTGTGCAGAAAACACTAACACTTGTTCAGAAGGAAAGAAAGCACAGAGCGCCAGATTTTATGTTGCCCTGGAGAGCTTGCAGAGCACTGGGGAAAGGCAGGCAGAGAATTCCCTGCTAGCACCTTCTCTGTGCCTGGGAAGCAAAAGTGTTCACATTGCTTCGCAGAATCGCGTTTGTGCAGAAAACACTAACACTTGTTCAGAAGGAAAGAAAGCACAGAGCGCCAGATTTTATGTTGCCCTGGAGAGCTTGCAGAGCACTGGGGAAAGGCAGGCAGAGAATTCCCTGCTAGCACCTTCTCTGTGCCTGGGAAGCAAAAGTGTTCACATTGCTTCGCAGAATCGCTTTTGTGCAGAAAACACTAACACTTGTTCAGAAGGAAAGAAAGCACAGAGCGCCAGATTTTATGTTGCCCTGGAGAGCTTGCAGAGCACTGGGGCAAGGCAGGCAGAGAATTCCCTGCTAGCACCTTCTCTGTGCCTGGGAAGCAAAAGTGTTCACATTGCTTCGCTAATCGCGTTTGTGCAGAAAACACTAACACTTGTTCAGAAGGAAAGAAAGCCCAGAGCCCCAGATTTTATGTTGCCCTGGAGAGCTTGCAGAGCACTGGGGAAAGGCAGGCAGAGAATTCCCTGCTAGCACCTTCTCTGTGCCTGGGAAGCACAAGTGTTCACATTGCTTCGCAGAATCGCGTTTGTGCAGAAAACACTAACACTTGTTCAGAAGGAAAGAAAGCACAGAGCGCCAGATTTTATGTTGCCCTGGAGAGCTTGCAGAGCACTGGGGAAAGGCAGGCAGAGAATTCCCTGCTAGCACCTTCTCTGTGCCTGGGAAGCAAAAGTGTTCACATTGCTTCGCAGAATCGCGTTTGTGCAGAAAACACTAACACTTGTTCAGAAGGAAAGAAAGCACAGAGCGCCAGATTTTATGTTGCCCTGGAGAGCTTGCAGAGCACTGGGGAAAGGCAGGCAGAGAATTCCCTGCTAGCACCTTCTCTGTGCCTGGGAAGCAAAAGTGTTCACATTGCTTCGCAGAATCGCGTTTGTGCAGAAAACACTAACACTTGTTCAGAAGGAAAGAAAGCACAGAGCCCCAGATTTTATGTTGCCCTGGAGAGCTTGCAGAGCACTGGGGAAAGGCAGGCAGAGAATTCCCTGCTAGCACCTTCTCTGTGCCTGGGTAGCAAAAGTGTTCACATTGCTTCGCAGAATCGCGTTTGTGCAGAAAACACTAACACTTGTTCAGAAGGAAAGAAAGCACAGAGCGCCAGATTTTATGTTGCCCTGGAGAGCTTGCAGAGCACTGGGGAAAGGCAGGCAGAGAATTCCCTGCTAGCACCTTCTCTGTGCCTGGGAAGCAAAAGTGTTCACATTGCTTCGCAGAATCGCGTTTGTGCAGAAAACACTAACACTTGTTCAGAAGGAAAGAAAGCACAGAGCGCCAGATTTTATGTTGCCCTGGAGAGCTTGCAGAGCACTGGGGAAAGGCAGGCAGAGAATTCCCTGCTAGCACCTTCTCTGTGCCTGGGAAGCAAAAGTGTTCACATTGCTTCGCAGAATCGCTTTTGTGCAGAAAACACTAACACTTGTTCAGAAGGAAAGAAAGCACAGAGCGCCAGATTTTATGTTGCCCTGGAGAGCTTGCAGAGCACTGGGGCAAGGCAGGCAGAGAATTCCCTGCTAGCACCTTCTCTGTGCCTGGGAAGGAGAAGTGTTCACATTGCTTCGCTAATCGCGTTTGTGCAGAAAACACTAACACTTGTTCAGAAGGAAAGAAAGCCCAGAGCCCCAGATTTTATGTTGCCCTGGAGAGCTTGCAGAGCACTGGGGAAAGGCAGGCAGAGAATTCCCTGCTAGCACCTTCTCTGTGCCTGGGAAGCACAAGTGTTCACATTGCTTCGCAGAATCGCGTTTGTGCAGAAAACACTAACACTTGTTCAGAAGGAAAGAAAGCACAGAGCGCCAGATTTTATGTTGCCCTGGAGAGCTTGCAGAGCACTGGGGAAAGGCAGGCAGAGAATTCCCTGCTAGCACCTTCTCTGTGCCTGGGAAGCAAAAGTGTTCACATTGCTTCGCAGAATCGCGTTTGTGCAGAAAACACTAACACTTGTTCAGAAGGAAAGAAAGCACAGAGCGCCAGATTTTATGTTGCCCTGGAGAGCTTGCAGAGCACTGGGGAAAGGCAGGCAGAGAATTCCCTGCTAGCACCTTCTCTGTGCCTGGGAAGCAAAAGTGTTCACATTGCTTCGCAGAATCGCGTTTGTGCAGAAAACACTAACACTTGTTCAGAAGGAAAGAAAGCACAGAGCCCCAGATTTTATGTTGCCCTGGAGAGCTTGCAGAGCACTGGGGAAAGGCAGGCAGAGAATTCCCTGCTAGCACCTTCTCTGTGCCTGGGAAGCAAAAGTGTTCACATTGCTTCGCAGAATCGCGTTTGTGCAGAAAACACTAACACTTGTTCAGAAGGAAAGAAAGCCCAGAGCCCCAGATTTTATGTTGCCCTGGAGAGCTTGCAGAGCACTGGGGAAAGGCAGGCAGAGAATTCCCTGCTAGCACCTTCTCTGTGCCTGGGAAGCAAAAGTGTTCACATTGCTTCGCAGAATCGCTTTTGTGCAGAAAACACTAACACTTGTTCAGAAGGAAAGAAAGCACAGAGCCCCAGATTTTATGTTGCCCTGGAGAGCTTGCAGAGCACTGGGGAAAGGCAGGCAGAGAATTCCCTGCTAGCACCTTCTCTGTGCCTGGGAAGCAAAAGTGTTCACATTGCTTCGCAGAATCGCGTTTGTGCAGAAAACACTAACACTTGTTCAGAAGGAAAGAAAGCACAGAGCCCCAGATTTTATGTTGCCCTGGAGAGCTTGCAGAGCACTGGGGAAAGGCAGGCAGAGAATTCCCTGCTAGCACCTTCTCTGTGCCTGGGAAGCAAAAGTGTTCACATTGCTTCGCAGAATCGCTTTTGTGCAGAAAACACTAACACTTGTTCAGAAGGAAAGAAAGCACAGAGCCCCAGATTTTATGTTGCCCTGGAGAGCTTGCAGAGCACTGGGGAAAGGCAGGCAGAGAATTCCCTGCTAGCACCTTCTCTGTGCCTGGGAAGCAAAAGTGTTCACATTGCTTCGCAGAATCGCTTTTGTGCAGAAAACACTAACACTTGTTCAGAAGGAAAGAAAGCACAGAGCCCCAGATTTTATGTTGCCCTGGAGAGCTTGCAGAGCACTGGGGAAAGGCAGGCAGAGAATTCCCTGCTAGCACCTTCTCTGTGCCTGGGAAGCAAAAGTGTTCACATTGCTTCGCAGAATCGCGTTTGTGCAGAAAACACTAACACTTGTTCAGAAGGAAAGAAAGCACAGAGCGCCAGATTTTATGTTGCCCTGGAGAGCTTGCAGAGCACTGGGGAAAGGCAGGCAGAGAATTCCCTGCTAGCACCTTCTCTGTGCCTGGGAAGCAAAAGTGTTCACATTGCTTCGCAGAATAGCTTTTGTGCAGAAAACACTAACACTTGTTCAGAAGGAAAGAAAGCACAGAGCCCCAGATTTTATGTTGCCCTGGAGAGCTTGCAGAGCACTGGGGAAAGGCAGGCAGAGAATTCCCTGCTAGCACCTTCTCTGTGCCTGGGAAGGAGAAGTGTTCACATTGCTTCGCTAATCGCGTTTGTGCAGAAAACACTAACACTTGTTCAGAAGGAAAGAAAGCCCAGAGCCCCAGATTTTATGTTGCCCTGGAGAGCTTGCAGAGCACTGGGGAAAGGCAGGCAGAGAATTCCCTGCTAGCACCTTCTCTGTGCCTGGGAAGCACAAGTGTTCACATTGCTTCGCAGAATCGCGTTTGTGCAGAAAACACTAACACTTGTTCAGAAGGAAAGAAAGCACAGAGCGCCAGATTTTATGTTGCCCTGGAGAGCTTGCAGAGCACTGGGGAAAGGCAGGCAGAGAATTCCCTGCTAGCACCTTCTCTGTGCCTGGGAAGCACAAGCGTTCGCATTGCTTCGCAGAATCGCGTTTGTGCAGAAAACACTAACACTTGTTCAGAAGGAAAGAAAGCACAGAGCCCCAGATTTTATGTTGCCCTGGAGAGCTTGCAGAGCACTGGGGAAAGGCAGGCAGAGAATTCCCTGCTAGCACCTTCTCTGTGCCTGGGAAGCAAAAGTGTTCACATTGCTTCGCAGAATCGCGTTTGTGCAGAAAACACTAACGCTTGTTCAGAAGGAAAGAAAGCACAGAGCGCCAGATTTTATGTTGCCCTGGAGAGCTTGCAGAGCACTGGGGAAAGGCAGGCAGAGAATTCCCTGCTAGCACCTTCTCTGTGCCTGGGAAGCAAAAGTGTTCACATTGCTTCGCAGAATCGCTTTTGTGCAGAAAACACTAACACTTGTTCAGAAGGAAAGAAAGCACAGAGCCCCAGATTTTATGTTGCCCTGGAGAGCTTGCAGAGCACTGGGGAAAGGCAGGCAGAGAATTCCCTGCTAGCACCTTCTCTGTGCCTGGGCAGCAAAAGTGTTCGCATTGCTTCGCAGAATCGCGTTTGTGCAGAAAACACTAACACTTGTTCAGAAGGAAAGAAAGCACAGAGCGCCAGATTTTATGTTGCCCTGGAGAGCTTGCAGAGCACTGGGGAAAAGCAGGCAGAGAATTCCCTGCTAGCACCTTCTCTGTGCCTGGGAAGCACAAGTGTTCACATTGCTTCGCAGAATCGCGTTTGTGCAGAAAACACTAACACTTGTTCAGAAGGAAAGAAAGCACAGAACCCCAGATTTTATGTTGCCCTGGAGAGCTTGCAGAGCACTGGGGAAAGGCAGGCAGAGAATTCCCTGCTAGCACCTTCTCTGTGCCTGGGAAGGAGAAGTGTTCACATTGCTTCGCAGAATCGCGTTTGTGCAGAAAACACTAACACTTGTTCAGAAGGAAAGAAAGCACAGAGCCCCAGATTTTATGTTGCCCTGGAGAGCTTGCAGAGCACTGGGGAAAGGCAGGCAGAGAATTCCCTGCTAGCACCTTCTCTGTGCCTGGGTAGCAAAAGTGTTCACATTGCTTCGCAGAATCGCGTTTGTGCAGAAAACACTAACACTTGTTCAGAAGGAAAGAAAGCACAGAGCCCCAGATTTTATGTTGCCCTGGAGAGCTTGCAGAGCACTGGGGAAAGGCAGGCAGAGAATTCCCTGCTAGCACCTTCTCTGTGCCTGGGAAGCAAAAGTGTTCACATTGCTTCGCAGAATCGCTTTTGTGCAGAAAACACTAACACTTGTTCAGAAGGAAAGAAAGCACAGAGCCCCAGATTTTATGTTGCCCTGGAGAGCTTGCAGAGCACTGGGGAAAGGCAGGCAGAGAATTCCCTGCTAGCACCTTCTCTGTGCCTGGGAAGCACAAGTGTTCACATTGCTTCGCAGAATCGCGTTTGTGCAGAAAACACTAACACTTGTTCAGAAGGAAAGAAAGCACAGAGCCCCAGATTTTATGTTGCCCTGGAGAGCTTGCAGAGCACTGGGGAAAGGCAGGCAGAGAATTCCCTGCTAGCACCTTCTCTGTGCCTGGGAAGGAGAAGTGTTCACATTGCTTCGCAGAATCGCGTTTGTGCAGAAAACACTAACACTTGTTCAGAAGGAAAGAAAGCACAGAGCCCCACATTTTATGTTGCCCTGGAGAGCTTGCAGAGCACTGGGGAAAGGCAGGCAGAGAATTCCCTGCTAGCACCTTCTCTGTGCCTGGGCAGCAAAAGTGTTCACATTGCTTCGCAGAATCGCGTTTGTGCAGAAAACACTAACACTTGTTCAGAAGGAAAGAAAGCACAGAGCGCCAGATTTTATGTTGCCCTGGAGAGCTTGCAGAGCACTGGGGAAAGGCAGGCAGAGAATTCCCTGCTAGCACCTTCTCTGTGCCTGGGAAGCAAAAGTGTTCACATTGCTTCGCAGAATCGCGTTTGTGCAGAAAACACTAACACTTGTTCAGAAGGAAAGAAAGCACAGAGCCCCAGATTTTATGTTGCCCTGGAGAGCTTGCAGAGCACTGGGGCAAGGCAGGCAGAGAATTCCCTGCTAGCACCTTCTCTGTGCCTGGGAAGCAAAAGTGTTTGCATTGCTTCGCAGAATCGCGTTTGTGCAGAAAACACTAACACTTGTTCAGAAGGAAAGAAAGCACAGAGCCCCAGATTTTATGTTGCCCTGGAGAGCTTGCAGAGCACTGGGGAAAGGCAGGCAGAGAACTCCCTGCTAGCACCTTCTCTGTGCCTGGGCAGCAAAAGTGTTCACATTGCTTCGCAGAATCGCGTTTGTGCAGAAAACACTAACACTTTTTCAGAAGGAAAGAAAGCACAGAGCGCCAGATTTTATGTTGCCCTGGAGAGCTTGCAGAGCACTGGGGAAAGGCAGGCAGAGAATTCCCTGCTAGCACCTTCTCTGTGCCTGGGAAGCAAAAGTGTTCACATTGCTTCGCAGAATCGCTTTTGTGCAGAAAACACTAACACTTGTTCAGAAGGAAAGAAAGCACAGAGCCCCAGATTTTCTGTTGCCCTGGAGAGCTTGCAGAGCACTGGGGAAAGGCAGGCAGAGAATTCCCTGCTAGCACCTTCTCTGTGCCTGCGAAGCAAAAGTGTTCACATTGCTTCGCAGAATCGCGTTTGTGCAGAAAACACTAACACTTGTTCAGAAGGAAAGAAAGCACAGAGCGCCAGATTTTATGTTGCCCTGGAGAGCTTGCAGAGCACTGGGGCAAGGCAGGCAGAGAATTCCCTGCTAGCACCTTCTCTGTGCCTGGGAAGCAAAAGTGTTCGCATTGCTTCGCAGAATCGCGTTTGTGCAGAAAACACTAACACTTGTTCAGAAGGAAAGAAAGCACAGAGCCCCAGATTTTATGTTGCCCTGGAGAGCTTGCAGAGCACTGGGGAAAGGCAGGCAGAGAATTCCCTGCTAGCACCTTCTCTGTGCCTGGGAAGCAAAAGTGTTCACATTGCTTCGCAGAATCGCTTTTGTGCAGAAAACACTAACACTTGTTCAGAAGGAAAGAAAGCACAGAGCCCCAGATTTTATGTTGCCCTGGAGAGCTTGCAGAGCACTGGGGAAAGGCAGGCAGAGAATTCCCTGCTAGCACCTTCTCTGTGCCTGGGAAGCAAAAGTGTTCACATTGCTTCGCAGAATCGCTTTTGTGCAGAAAACACTAACACTTGTTCAGAAGGAAAGAAAGCACAGAGCCCCAGATTTTATGTTGCCCTGGAGAGCTTGCAGAGCACTGGGGAAAGGCAGGCAGAGAATTCCCTGCTAGCACCTTCTCTGTGCCTGGGCAGCAAAAGTGTTCACATTGCTTCGCAGAATCGCGTTTGTGCAGAAAACACTAACACTTGTTCAGAAGGAAAGAAAGCACAGAGCGCCAGATTTTATGTTGCCCTGGAGAGCTTGCAGAGCACTGGGGAAAGGCAGGCAGAGAATTCCCTGCTAGCACCTTCTCTGTGCCTGGGAAGCAAAAGTGTTCACATTGCTTCGCAGAATCGCGTTTGTGCAGAAAACACTAACACTTGTTCAGAAGGAAAGAAAGCACAGAGCCCCAGATTTTATGTTGCCCTGGAGAGCTTGCAGAGCACTGGGGCAAGGCAGGCAGAGAATTCCCTGCTAGCACCTTCTCTGTGCCTGGGAAGCAAAAGTGTTTGCATTGCTTCGCAGAATCGCGTTTGTGCAGAAAACACTAACACTTGTTCAGAAGGAAAGAAAGCACAGAGCGCCAGATTTTATGTTGCCCTGGAGAGCTTGCAGAGCACTGGGGAAAGGCAGGCAGAGAATTCCCTGCTAGCACCTTCTCTGTGCCTGGGAAGCAAAAGTGTTCACATTGCTTCGCAGAATCGCTTTTGTGCAGAAAACACTAACACTTGTTCAGAAGGAAAGAAAGCACAGAGCGCCAGATTTTATGTTGCCCTGGAGAGCTTGCAGAGCACTGGGGCAAGGCAGGCAGAGAATTCCCTGCTAGCACCTTCTCTGTGCCTGGGAAGCAAAAGTGTTCACATTGCTTCGCAGAATCGCGTTTGTGCAGAAAACACTAACACTTGTTCAGAAGGAAAGAAAGCACAGAGCGCCAGATTTTATGTTGCCCTGGAGAGCTTGCAGAGCACTGGGGCAAGGCAGGCAGAGAATTCCCTGCTAGCACCTTCTCTGTGCCTGGGAAGCAAAAGTGTTCGCATTGCTTCGCAGAATCGCGTTTGTGCAGAAAACACTAACACTTGTTCAGAAGGAAAGAAAGCACAGAGCCCCAGATTTTATGTTGCCCTGGAGAGCTTGCAGAGCACTGGGGAAAGGCAGGCAGAGAATTCCCTGCTAGCACCTTCTCTGTGCCTGGGAAGCAAAAGTGTTCACATTGCTTCGCAGAATCGCTTTTGTGCAGAAAACACTAACACTTGTTCAGAAGGAAAGAAAGCCCAGAGCCCCAGATTTTATGTTGCCCTGGAGAGCTTGCAGAGCACTGGGGAAAGGCAGGCAGAGAATTCCCTGCTAGCACCTTCTCTGTGCCTGGGAAGCAAAAGTGTTCACATTGCTTCGCAGAATCGCGTTTGTGCAGAAAACACTAACACTTGTTCAGAAGGAAAGAAAGCACAGAGCCCCAGATTTTATGTTGCCCTGGAGAGCTTGCAGAGCACTGGGGAAAGGCAGGCAGAGAATTCCCTGCTAGCACCTTCTCTGTGCCTGGGAAGCAAAAGTGTTCACATTGCTTCGCAGAATCGCGTTTGTGCAGAAAACACTAACACTTGTTCAGAAGGAAAGAAAGCACAGAGCCCCAGATTTTATGTTGCCCTGGAGAGCTTGCAGAGCACTGGGGAAAGGCAGGCAGAGAATTCCCTGCTAGCACCTTCTCTGTGCCTGGGAAGCAAAAGTGTTCACATTGCTTCGCAGAATCGCTTTTGTGCAGAAAACACTAACACTTGTTCAGAAGGAAAGAAAGCACAGAGCGCCAGATTTTATGTTGCCCTGGAGAGCTTGCAGAGCACTGGGGAAAGGCAGGCAGAGAATTCCCTGCTAGCACCTTCTCTGTGCCTGGGAAGCAAAAGTGTTCACATTGCTTCGCAGAATCGCGTTTGTGCAGAAAACACTAACACTTGTTCAGAAGGAAAGAAAGCACAGAGCCCCAGATTTTATGTTGCCCTGGAGAGCTTGCAGAGCACTGGGGAAAGGCAGGCAGAGAATTCCCTGCTAGCACCTTCTCTGTGCCTGGGAAGCAAAAGTGTTCACATTGCTTCGCTAATCGCGTTTGTGCAGAAAACACTAACACTTGTTCAGAAGGAAAGAAAGCCCAGAGCGCCAGATTTTATGTTGCCCTGGAGAGCTTGCAGAGCACTGGGGAAAGGCAGGCAGAGAATTCCCTGCTAGCACCTTCTCTGTGCCTGGGAAGCACAAGTGTTCACATTGCTTCGCAGAATCGCGTTTGTGCAGAAAACACTAACACTTGTTCAGAAGGAAAGAAAGCACAGAGCGCCAGATTTTATGTTGCCCTGGAGAGCTTGCAGAGCACTGGGGAAAGGCAGGCAGAGAATTCCCTGCTAGCACCTTCTCTGTGCCTGGGAAGCAAAAGTGTTCACATTGCTTCGCAGAATCGCTTTTGTGCAGAAAACACTAACACTTGTTCAGAAGGAAAGAAAGCACAGAGCGCCAGATTTTATGTTGCCCTGGAGAGCTTGCAGAGCACTGGGGAAAGGCAGGCAGAGAATTCCCTGCTAGCACCTTCTCTGTGCCTGGGAAGCAAAAGTGTTCGCATTGCTTCGCAGAATCGCTTTTGTGCAGAAAACACTAACACTTGTTCAGAAGGAAAGAAAGCACAGAGCGCCAGATTTTATGTTGCCCTGGAGAGCTTGCAGAGCACTGGGGAAAGGCAGGCAGAGAATTCCCTGCTAGCACCTTCTCTGTGCCTGGGAAGCACAAGTGTTCACATTGCTTCGCAGAATCGCGTTTGTGCCGAAAACACTAACACTTGTTCAGAAGGAAAGAAAGCCCAGAGCCCCAGATTTTATGTTGTCCTGGAGAGCTTGCAGAGCACTGGGGAAAGGCAGGCAGAGAATTCCCTGCTAGCACCTTCTCTGTGCCTGGGAAGCAAAAGTGTTCACATTGCTTCGCAGAATCGCGTTTGTGCAGAAAACACTAACACTTGTTCAGAAGGAAAGAAAGCACAGAGCGCCAGATTTTATGTTGCCCTGGAGAGCTTGCAGAGCACTGGGGAAAGGCAGGCAGAGAATTCCCTGCTAGCACCTTCTCTGTGCCTGGGAAGCACAAGTGTTCACATTGCTTCGCAGAATCGCGTTTGTGCAGAAAACACTAACACTTGTTCAGAAGGAAAGAAAGCACAGAGCGCCAGATTTTATGTTGCCCTGGAGAGCTTGCAGAGCACTGGGGAAAGGCAGGCAGAGAATTCCCTGCTAGCACCTTCTCTGTGCCTGGGCAGCAAAAGTGTTCACATTGCTTCGCAGAATCGCGTTTGTGCAGAAAACACTAACACTTGTTCAGAAGGAAAGAAAGCACAGAGCGCCAGATTTTATGTTGCCCTGGAGAGCTTGCAGAGCACTGGGGAAAGGCAGGCAGAGAATTCCCTGCTAGCACCTTCTCTGTGCCTGGGAAGCAAAAGTGTTCACATTGCTTCGCAGAATCGCGTTTGTGCAGAAAACACTAACACTTGTTCAGAAGGAAAGAAAGCACAGAGCGCCAGATTTTATGTTGCCCTGGAGAGCTTGCAGAGCACTGGGGCAAGGCAGGCAGAGAATTCCCTGCTAGCACCTTCTCTGTGCCTGGGAAGCAAAAGTGTTCGCATTGCTTCGCAGAATCGCGTTTGTGCAGAAAACACTAACACTTGTTCAGAAGGAAAGAAAGCACAGAGCCCCAGATTTTATGTTGCCCTGGAGAGCTTGCAGAGCACTGGGGAAAGGCAGGCAGAGAATTCCCTGCTAGCACCTTCTCTGTGCCTGGGAAGCAAAAGTGTTCACATTGCTTCGCAGAATCGCTTTTGTGCAGAAAACACTAACACTTGTTCAGAAGGAAAGAAAGCACAGAGCCCCAGATTTTATGTTGCCCTGGAGAGCTTGCAGAGCACTGGGGAAAGGCAGGCAGAGAATTCCCTGCTAGCACCTTCTCTGTGCCTGGGAAGCAAAAGTGTTCACATTGCTTCGCAGAATCGCGTTTGTGCAGAAAACACTAACACTTGTTCAGAAGGAAAGAAAGCACAGAGCGCCAGATTTTATGTTGCCCTGGAGAGCTTGCAGAGCACTGGGGCAAGGCAGGCAGAGAATTCCCTGCTAGCACCTTCTCTGTGCCTGGGAAGCAAAAGTGTTCACATTGCTTCGCAGAATCGCTTTTGTGCAGAAAACACTAACACTTGTTCAGAAGGAAAGAAAGCCCAGAGCCCCAGATTTTATGTTGCCCTGGAGAGCTTGCAGAGCACTGGGGAAAGGCAGGCAGAGAATTCCCTGCTAGCACCTTCTCTGTGCCTGGGAAGCACAAGTGTTCACATTGCTTCGCAGAATCGCGTTTGTGCAGAAAACACTAACACTTGTTCAGAAGGAAAGAAAGCACAGAGCCCCAGATTTTATGTTGCCCTGGAGAGCTTGCAGAGCACTGGGGAAAGGCAGGCAGAGAATTCCCTGCTAGCACCTTCTCTGTGCCTGGGAAGCACAAGCGTTCGCATTGCTTCGCAGAATCGCGTTTGTGCAGAAAACACTAACACTTGTTCAGAAGGAAAGAAAGCACAGAGCCCCAGATTTTATGTTGCCCTGGAGAGCTTGCAGAGCACTGGGGAAAGGCAGGCAGAGAATTCCCTGCTAGCACCTTCTCTGTGCCTGGGAAGCAAAAGTGTTCACATTGCTTCGCAGAATCGCGTTTGTGCAGAAAACACTAACGCTTGTTCAGAAGGAAAGAAAGCACAGAGCCCCAGATTTTATGTTGCCCTGGAGAGCTTGCAGAGCACTGGGGAAAGGCAGGCAGAGAATTCCCTGCTAGCACCTTCTCTGTGCCTGGGAAGCAAAAGTGTTCACATTGCTTCGCAGAATCGCTTTTGTGCAGAAAACACTAACACTTGTTCAGAAGGAAAGAAAGCACAGAGCCCCAGATTTTATGTTGCCCTGGAGAGCTTGCAGAGCACTGGGGAAAGGCAGGCAGAGAATTCCCTGCTAGCACCTTCTCTGTGCCTGGGAAGCAAAAGTGTTCACATTGCTTCGCAGAATCGCGTTTGTGCAGAAAACACTAACACTTGTTCAGAAGGAAAGAAAGCACAGAGCGCCATATTTTATGTTGCCCTGGAGAGCTTGCAGAGCACTGGGGAAAAGCAGGCAGAGAATTCCCTGCTAGCACCTTCTCTGTGCCTGGGAAGCACAAGTGTTCACATTGCTTCGCAGAATCGCGTTTGTGCAGAAAACACTAACACTTGTTCAGAAGGAAAGAAAGCACAGAACCCCAGATTTTATGTTGCCCTGGAGAGCTTGCAGAGCACTGGGGAAAGGCAGGCAGAGAATTCCCTGCTAGCACCTTCTCTGTGCCTGGGAAGGAGAAGTGTTCACATTGCTTCGCAGAATCGCGTTTGTGCAGAAAACACTAACACTTGTTCAGAAGGAAAGAAAGCACAGAGCGCCAGATTTTATGTTGCCCTGGAGAGCTTGCAGAGCACTGGGGAAAGGCAGGCAGAGAATTCCCTGCTAGCACCTTCTCTGTGCCTGGGAAGCAAAAGTGTTCACATTGCTTCGCAGAATCGCGTTTGTGCAGAAAACACTAACACTTGTTCAGAAGGAAAGAAAGCACAGAGCCCCAGATTTTATGTTGCCCTGGAGAGCTTGCAGAGCACTGGGGAAAGGCAGGCAGAGAATTCCCTGCTAGCACCTTCTCTGTGCCTGGGAAGCAAAAGTGTTCACATTGCTTCGCAGAATCGCTTTTGTGCAGAAAACACTAACACTTGTTCAGAAGGAAAGAAAGCACAGAGCCCCAGATTTTATGTTGCCCTGGAGAGCTTGCAGAGCACTGGGGAAAGGCAGGCAGAGAATTCCCTGCTAGCACCTTCTCTGTGCCTGGGAAGCAAAAGTGTTCACATTGCTTCGCAGAATCGCGTTTGTGCAGAAAACACTAACACTTGTTCAGAAGGAAAGAAAGCACAGAGCGCCAGATTTTATGTTGCCCTGGAGAGCTTGCAGAGCACTGGGGAAAGGCAGGCAGAGAATTCCCTGCTAGCACCTTCTCTGTGCCTGGGAAGGACAAGTGTTCACATTGCTTCGCAGAATCGCGTTTGTGCTGAAAAACACTAACACTTGTTCAGAAGGAAAGAAAGCACAGAGCCCCACATTTTATGTTGCCCTGGAGAGCTTGCAGAGCACTGGGGAAAGGCAGGCAGAGAATTCCCTGCTAGCACCTTCTCTGTGCCTGGGAAGCAAAAGTGTTCACATTGCTTCGCAGAATCGCGTTTGTGCAGAAAACACTAACACTTGTTCAGAAGGAAAGAAAGCACAGAGCCCCAGATTTTATGTTGCCCTGGAGAGCTTGCAGAGCACTGGGGAAAGGCAGGCAGAGAATTCCCTGCTAGCACCTTCTCTGTGCCTGGGAAGCACAAGTGTTCACATTGCTTCGCAGAATCGCGTTTGTGCAGAAAACACTAACACTTGTTCAGAAGGAAAGAAAGCACAGAGCCCCAGATTTTATGTTGCCCTGGAGAGCTTGCAGAGCACTGGGGAAAGGCAGGCAGAGAATTCCCTGCTAGCACCTTCTCTGTGCCTGGGAAGCACAAGTGTTCACATTGCTTCGCAGAATCGCGTTTGTGCAGAAAACACTAACACTTGTTCAGAAGGAAAGAAAGCCCAGAGCGCCAGATGTTATGTTGCCCTGGAGAGCTTGCAGAGCACTGGGGAAAGGCAGGCAGAGAATTCCCTGCTAGCACCTTCTCTGTGCCTGGGAAGCAAAAGTGTTCACATTGCTTCGCAGAATCGCTTTTGTGCAGAAAACACTAACACTTTTTCAGAAGGAAAGAAAGCACAGAGCCACAGATTTTATGTTGCCCTGGAGAGCTTGCAGAGCACTGGGGAAAGGCAGGCAGAGAATTCCCTGCTAGCACCTTCTCTGTGCCTGGGTAGCAAAAGTGTTCACATTGCTTCGCAGAATCGCGTTTGTGCAGAAAACACTAACACTTGTTCAGAAGGAAAGAAAGCACAGAGCGCCAGATTTTATGTTGCCCTGGAGAGCTTGCAGAGCACTGGGGAAAGGCAGGCAGAGAATTCCCTGCTAGCACCTTCTCTGTGCCTGGGAAGCAAAAGTGTTCACATTGCTTCGCAGAATCGCGTTTGTGCAGAAAACACTAACACTTGTTCAGAAGGAAAGAAAGCACAGAGCGCCAGATTTTATGTTGCCCTGGAGAGCTTGCAGAGCACTGGGGAAAGGCAGGCAGAGAATTCCCTGCTAGCACCTTCTCTGTGCCTGGGAAGCAAAAGTGTTCACATTGCTTCGCAGAATCGCTTTTGTGCAGAAAACACTAACACTTGTTCAGAAGGAAAGAAAGCACAGAGCGCCAGATTTTATGTTGCCCTGGAGAGCTTGCAGAGCACTGGGGCAAGGCAGGCAGAGAATTCCCTGCTAGCACCTTCTCTGTGCCTGGGAAGGAGAAGTGTTCACATTGCTTCGCTAATCGCGTTTGTGCAGAAAACACTAACACTTGTTCAGAAGGAAAGAAAGCCCAGAGCCCCAGATTTTATGTTGCCCTGGAGAGCTTGCAGAGCACTGGGGAAAGGCAGGCAGAGAATTCCCTGCTAGCACCTTCTCTGTGCCTGGGAAGCACAAGTGTTCACATTGCTTCGCAGAATCGCGTTTGTGCAGAAAACACTAACACTTGTTCAGAAGGAAAGAAAGCACAGAGCGCCAGATTTTATGTTGCCCTGGAGAGCTTGCAGAGCACTGGGGAAAGGCAGGCAGAGAATTCCCTGCTAGCACCTTCTCTGTGCCTGGGAAGCAAAAGTGTTCACATTGCTTCGCAGAATCGCGTTTGTGCAGAAAACACTAACACTTGTTCAGAAGGAAAGAAAGCACAGAGCGCCAGATTTTATGTTGCCCTGGAGAGCTTGCAGAGCACTGGGGAAAGGCAGGCAGAGAATTCCCTGCTAGCACCTTCTCTGTGCCTGGGAAGGAGAAGTGTTCACATTGCTTCGCAGAATCGCGTTTGTGCAGAAAACACTAACACTTGTTCAGAAGGAAAGAAAGCACAGAGCCCCAGATTTTATGTTGCCCTGGAGAGCTTGCAGAGCACTGGGGAAAGGCAGGCAGAGAATTCCCTGCTAGCACCTTCTCTGTGCCTGGGTAGCAAAAGTGTTCACATTGCTTCGCAGAATCGCGTTTGTGCAGAAAACACTAACACTTGTTCAGAAGGAAAGAAAGCACAGAGCGCCAGATTTTATGTTGCCCTGGAGAGCTTGCAGAGCACTGGGGAAAGGCAGGCAGAGAATTCCCTGCTAGCACCTTCTCTGTGCCTGGGAAGCAAAAGTGTTCACATTGCTTCGCAGAATCGCGTTTGTGCAGAAAACACTAACACTTGTTCAGAAGGAAAGAAAGCACAGAGCGCCAGATTTTATGTTGCCCTGGAGAGCTTGCAGAGCACTGGGGAAAGGCAGGCAGAGAATTCCCTGCTAGCACCTTCTCTGTGCCTGGGAAGCAAAAGTGTTCACATTGCTTCGCAGAATCGCTTTTTTGCAGAAAACACTAACACTTGTTCAGAAGGAAAGAAAGCACAGAGCGCCAGATTTTATGTTGCCCTGGAGAGCTTGCAGAGCACTGGGGCAAGGCAGGCAGAGAATTCCCTGCTAGCACCTTCTCTGTGCCTGGGAAGGAGAAGTGTTCACATTGCTTCGCTAATCGCGTTTGTGCAGAAAACACTAACACTTGTTCAGAAGGAAAGAAAGCCCAGAGCCCCAGATTTTATGTTGCCCTGGAGAGCTTGCAGAGCACTGGGGAAAGGCAGGCAGAGAATTCCCTGCTAGCACCTTCTCTGTGCCTGGGAAGCACAAGTGTTCACATTGCTTCGCAGAATCGCGTTTGTGCAGAAAACACTAACACTTGTTCAGAAGGAAAGAAAGCACAGAGCGCCAGATTTTATGTTGCCCTGGAGAGCTTGCAGAGCACTGGGGAAAGGCAGGCAGAGAATTCCCTGCTAGCACCTTCTCTGTGCCTGGGAAGCACAAGTGTTCACATTGCTTCGCAGAATCGCGTTTGTGCAGAAAACACTAACACTTGTTCAGAAGGAAAGAAAGCACAGAGCGCCAGATTTTATGTTGCCCTGGAGAGCTTGCAGAGCACTGGGGAAAGGCAGGCAGAGAATTCCCTGCTAGCACCTTCTCTGTGCCTGGGAAGCAAAAGTGTTCACATTGCTTCGCAGAATCGCGTTTGTGCAGAAAACACTAACACTTGTTCAGAAGGAAAGAAAGCACAGAGCCCCAGATTTTATGTTGCCCTGGAGAGCTTGCAGAGCACTGGGGAAAGGCAGGCAGAGAATTCCCTGCTAGCACCTTCTCTGTGCCTGGGAAGCAAAAGTGTTCACATTGCTTCGCAGAATCGCGTTTGTGCAGAAAACACTAACACTTGTTCAGAAGGAAAGAAAGCCCAGAGCCCCAGATTTTATGTTGCCCTGGAGAGCTTGCAGAGCACTGGGGAAAGGCAGGCAGAGAATTCCCTGCTAGCACCTTCTCTGTGCCTGGGAAGCAAAAGTGTTCACATTGCTTCGCAGAATCGCTTTTGTGCAGAAAACACTAACACTTGTTCAGAAGGAAAGAAAGCACAGAGCCCCAGATTTTATGTTGCCCTGGAGAGCTTGCAGAGCACTGGGGAAAGGCAGGCAGAGAATTCCCTGCTAGCACCTTCTCTGTGCCTGGGAAGCAAAAGTGTTCACATTGCTTCGCAGAATCGCGTTTGTGCAGAAAACACTAACACTTGTTCAGAAGGAAAGAAAGCACAGAGCCCCAGATTTTATGTTGCCCTGGAGAGCTTGCAGAGCACTGGGGAAAGGCAGGCAGAGAATTCCCTGCTAGCACCTTCTCTGTGCCTGGGAAGCAAAAGTGTTCACATTGCTTCGCAGAATCGCTTTTGTGCAGAAAACACTAACACTTGTTCAGAAGGAAAGAAAGCACAGAGCCCCAGATTTTATGTTGCCCTGGAGAGCTTGCAGAGCACTGGGGAAAGGCAGGCAGAGAATTCCCTGCTAGCACCTTCTCTGTGCCTGGGAAGCAAAAGTGTTCACATTGCTTCGCAGAATCGCTTTTGTGCAGAAAACACTAACACTTGTTCAGAAGGAAAGAAAGCACAGAGCCCCAGATTTTATGTTGCCCTGGAGAGCTTGCAGAGCACTGGGGAAAGGCAGGCAGAGAATTCCCTGCTAGCACCTTCTCTGTGCCTGGGAAGCAAAAGTGTTCACATTGCTTCGCAGAATCGCGTTTGTGCAGAAAACACTAACACTTGTTCAGAAGGAAAGAAAGCACAGAGCGCCAGATTTTATGTTGCCCTGGAGAGCTTGCAGAGCACTGGGGAAAGGCAGGCAGAGAATTCCCTGCTAGCACCTTCTCTGTGCCTGGGAAGCAAAAGTGTTCACATTGCTTCGCAGAATCGCTTTTGTGCAGAAAACACTAACACTTGTTCAGAAGGAAAGAAAGCACAGAGCGCCAGATTTTATGTTGCCCTGGAGAGCTTGCAGAGCACTGGGGCAAGGCAGGCAGAGAATCCCTGCTAGCACCTTCTCTGTGCCTGGGAAGCAAAAGTGTTCACATTGCTTCGCTAATCGCGTTTGTGCAGAAAACACTAACACTTGTTCAGAAGGAAAGAAAGCCCAGAGCCCCAGATTTTATGTTGCCCTGGAGAGCTTGCAGAGCACTGGGGAAAGGCAGGCAGAGAATTCCCTGCTAGCACCTTCTCTGTGCCTGGGAAGCACAAGTGTTCACATTGCTTCGCAGAATCGCGTTTGTGCAGAAAACACTAACACTTGTTCAGAAGGAAAGAAAGCACAGAGCGCCAGATTTTATGTTGCCCTGGAGAGCTTGCAGAGCACTGGGGAAAGGCAGGCAGAGAATTCCCTGCTAGCACCTTCTCTGTGCCTGGGAAGCACAAGCGTTCGCATTGCTTCGCAGAATCGCGTTTGTGCAGAAAACACTAACACTTGTTCAGAGGAAAGAAAGCACAGAGCCCCAGATTTTATGTTGCCCTGGAGAGCTTGCAGAGCACTGGGGAAAGGCAGGCAGAGAATTCCCTGCTAGCACCTTCTCTGTGCCTGGGAAGCAAAAGTGTTCACATTGCTTCGCAGAATCGCGTTTGTGCAGAAAACACTAACGCTTGTTCAGAAGGAAAGAAAGCACAGAGCGCCAGATTTTATGTTGCCCTGGAGAGCTTGCAGAGCACTGGGGAAAGGCAGGCAGAGAATTCCCTGCTAGCACCTTCTCTGTGCCTGGGAAGCAAAAGTGTTCACATTGCTTCGCAGAATCGCTTTTGTGCAGAAAACACTAACACTTGTTCAGAAGGAAAGAAAGCACAGAGCCCCAGATTTTATGTTGCCCTGGAGAGCTTGCAGAGCACTGGGGAAAGGCAGGCAGAGAATTCCCTGCTAGCACCTTCTCTGTGCCTGGGCAGCAAAAGTGTTCGCATTGCTTCGCAGAATCGCGTTTGTGCAGAAAACACTAACACTTGTTCAGAAGGAAAGAAAGCACAGAGCGCCAGATTTTATGTTGCCCTGGAGAGCTTGCAGAGCACTGGGGAAAGGCAGGCAGAGAATTCCCTGCTAGCACCTTCTCTGTGCCTGGGAAGCACAAGTGTTCACATTGCTTCGCAGAATCGCGTTTGTGCAGAAAACACTAACACTTGTTCAGAAGGAAAGAAAGCACAGAACCCCAGATTTTATGTTGCCCTGGAGAGCTTGCAGAGCACTGGGGAAAGGCAGGCAGAGAATTCCCTGCTAGCACCTTCTCTGTGCCTGGGAAGAGAAGTGTTCACATTGCTTCGCAGAATCGCGTTTGTGCAGAAAACACTAACACTTGTTCAGAAGGAAAGAAAGCACAGAGCCCCAGATTTTATGTTGCCCTGGAGAGCTTGCAGAGCACTGGGGAAAGGCAGGCAGAGAATTCCCTGCTAGCACCTTCTCTGTGCCTGGGTAGCAAAAGTGTTCACATTGCTTCGCAGAATCGCGTTTGTGCAGAAAACACTAACACTTGTTCAGAAGGAAAGAAAGCACAGAGGCCCCAGATTTTATGTTGCCCTGGAGAGCTTGCAGAGCACTGGGGCAAGGCAGGCAGAGAATTCCCTGCTAGCACCTTCTCTGTGCCTGGGAAGCAAAAGTGTTCACATTGCTTCGCAGAATCGCTTTTGTGCAGAAAAACACTAACACTTGTTCAGAAGGAAAGAAAGCACAGAGCCCCAGATTTTATGTTGCCCTGGAGAGCTTGCAGAGCACTGGGGAAAGGCAGGCAGAGAATTCCCTGCTAGCACCTTCTCTGTGCCTGGGCAGCAAAAGTGTTCACATTGCTTCGCAGAATCGCGTTTGTGCAGAAAACACTAACACTTGTTCAGAAGGAAAGAAAGCACAGAGCGCCAGATTTTATGTTGCCCTGGAGAGCTTGCAGAGCACTGGGGAAAGGCAGGCAGAGAATTCCCTGCTAGCACCTTCTCTGTGCCTGGGAAGGACAAGTGTTCACATTGCTTCGCAGAATCGCGTTTGTGCTGAAAAACACTAACACTTGTTCAGAAGGAAAGAAAGCACAGAGCCCCACATTTTATGTTGCCCTGGAGAGCTTGCAGAGCACTGGGGAAAGGCAGGCAGAGAATTCCCTGCTAGCACCTTCTCTGTGCCTGGGAAGCAAAAGGGTTCACATTGCTTCGCAGAATCGCGTTTGTGCAGAAAACACTAACACTTGTTCAGAAGGAAAGAAAGCACAGAGCCCCAGATTTTATGTTGCCCT
Source organism: Strix occidentalis (assembly GCA_030819815.1). NCBI lineage: Eukaryota > Metazoa > Chordata > Aves > Strigiformes > Strigidae > Strix > Strix occidentalis. Next base: position 215,429 of record JASWHU010000199.1, read on the forward strand.
GGAGAGCTTGCAGAGCACTGGGGAAAGGCAGGCAGAGAATTCCCTGCTAGCACCTTCTCTGTGCCTGGGAAGCACAAGTGTTCACATTGCTTCGCAGAATCGCGTTTGTGCAGAAAACACTAACACTTGTTCAGAAGGAAAGAAAGCACAGAGCGCCAGATTTTATGTTGCCCTGGAGAGCTTGCAGAGCACTGGGGAAAGGCAGGCAGAGAATTCCCTGCTAGCACCTTCTCTGTGCCTGGGAAGCAAAAGTGTTCACATTGCTTCGCAGAATCGCTTTTGTGCAGAAAACACTAACACTTGTTCAGAAGGAAAGAAAGCACAGAGCCCCAGATTTTATGTTGCCCTGGAGAGCTTGCAGAGCACTGGGGAAAGGCAGGCAGAGAATTCCCTGCTAGCACTTTCTCTGTGCCTGGGCAGCAAAAGTGTTCACATTGCTTCGCAGAATCGCGTTTGTGCAGAAAACACTAACACTTGTTCAGAAGGAAAGAAAGCACAGAGCCCCAGATTTTATGTTGCCCTGGAGAGCTTGCAGAGCACTGGGGAAAGGCAGGCAGAGAATTCCCTGCTAGCACCTTCTCTGTGCCTGGGAAGCACAAGTGTTCACATTGCTTCGCAGAATCGCGTTTGTGCAGAAAACACTAACACTTGTTCAGAAGGAAAGAAAGCCCAGAGCGCCCAGATTTTATGTTGCCCTGGAGAGCTTGCAGAGCACTGGGGAAAGGCAGGCAGAGAATTCCCTGCTAGCACCTTCTCTGTGCCTGGGAAGCAAAAGTGTTCACATTGCTTCGCAGAATCGCTTTTGTGCAGAAAACACTAACACTTGTTCAGAAGGAAAGAAAGCACAGAGCCCCAGATTTTATGTTGCCCTGGAGAGCTTGCAGAGCACTGGGGAAAGGCAGGCAGAGAATTCCCTGCTAGCACCTTCTCTGTGCCTGGGTAGCAAAAGTGTTCACATTGCTTCGCAGAATCGCGTTTGTGCAGAAAACACTAACACTTGTTCAGAAGGAAAGAAAGCACAGAGCGCCAGATTTTATGTTGCCCTGGAGAGCTTGCAGAGCACTGGGGAAAGGCAGGCAGAGAATTCCCTGCTAGCACCTTCTCTGTGCCTGGGAAGCAAAAGTGTTCACATTGCTTCGCAGAATCGCGTTTGTGCAGAAAACACTAACACTTGTTCAGAAGGAAAGAAAGCACAGAGCGCCAGATTTTATGTTGCCCTGGAGAGCTTGCAGAGCACTGGGGAAAGGCAGGCAGAGAATTCCCTGCTAGCACCTTCTCTGTGCCTGGGAAGCAAAAGTGTTCACATTGCTTCGCAGAATCGCTTTTGTGCAGAAAACACTAACACTTGTTCAGAAGGAAAGAAAGCACAGAGCGCCAGATTTTATGTTGCCCTGGAGAGCTTGCAGAGCACTGGGGCAAGGCAGGCAGAGAATTCCCTGCTAGCACCTTCTCTGTGCCTGGGAAGGAGAAGTGTTCACATTGCTTCGCTAATCGCGTTTGTGCAGAAAACACTAACACTTGTTCAGAAGGAAAGAAAGCCCAGAGCCCCAGATTTTATGTTGCCCTGGAGAGCTTGCAGAGCACTGGGGAAAGGCAGGCAGAGAATTCCCTGCTAGCACCTTCTCTGTGCCTGGGAAGCACAAGTGTTCACATTGCTTCGCAGAATCGCGTTTGTGCAGAAAACACTAACACTTGTTCAGAAGGAAAGAAAGCACAGAGCGCCAGATTTTATGTTGCCCTGGAGAGCTTGCAGAGCACTGGGGAAAGGCAGGCAGAGAATTCCCTGCTAGCACCTTCTCTGTGCCTGGGAAGCAAAAGTGTTCACATTGCTTCGCAGAATCGCGTTTGTGCAGAAAACACTAACACTTGTTCAGAAGGAAAGAAAGCACAGAGCCCCAGATTTTATGTTGCCCTGGAGAGCTTGCAGAGCACTGGGGAAAGGCAGGCAGAGAATTCCCTGCTAGCACCTTCTCTGTGCTGGGAAGCAAAAGTGTTCACATTGCTTCGCAGAATCGCGTTTGTGCAGAAAACACTAACACTTGTTCAGGAAGGAAAGAAAGCACAGAGCGCCAGATTTTATGTTGCCCTGGAGAGCTTGCAGAGCACTGGGGCAAGGCAGGCAGAGAATTCCCTGCTAGCACCTTCTCTGTGCCTGGGAAGCAAAAGTGTTCGCATTGCTTCGCAGAATCGCGTTTGTGCAGAAAACACTAACACTTGTTCAGAAGGAAAGAAAGCACAGAGCCGCCAGATTTTATGTTGCCCTGGAGAGCTTGCAGAGCACTGGGGGAAAGGCAGGCAGAGAATTCCCTGCTAGCACCTTCTCTGTGCCTGGGGAAGCAAAAGTGTTCACATTGCTTCGCAGAATCGCGTTTTGTGCAGAAAACACTAACACTTGTTCAGAAGGAAAGAAAGCACAGAGCCCCAGATTTTATGTTGCCCTGGAGAGCTTGCAGAGCACTGGGGAAAGGCAGGCAGAGAATTCCCTGCTAGCACCTTCTCTGTGCCTGGGAAGCAAAAGTGTTCACATTGCTTCGCAGAATCGCGTTTGTGCAGAAAACACTAACACTTGTTCAGAAGGAAAGAAAGCACAGAGCGCCAGATTTTATGTTGCCCTGGAGAGCTTGCAGAGCACTGGGGAA